>JAGIQG010000004.1:8822268-9115324 GCA_024679065.1 Sphyrna mokarran
TCTTTTCAAGACCAACAAGCTCTTCCTAAATTATGGTGGCCAGAACTGAGCATAATACTCCAGGTGTGGTCTAATCCGGGCTTTGTACAGATGCAGTATGACTTTGAGCATCTTCATTGTAATTTTCTAGACATAGAAGCCAGTGTTTCACAGCATTTTTGACCATTTCTTGTACATGTCCATAGTATATTAACAGTTTTATATTAATAGTTTATGCACCCATAAACCCAAATTTCTTTTTAGACCTCCACTGCTTTCCATTTTTCATGATTTGGAAAATACTCTGAACTACCCTTTGTAGGTCTAAAGCTGGTGACATCCATTTGCCACAGTTTGATCCATTCATTTAATCTTTCTAATATTGCTTGGTAGTTTTACGCTTTCATTTTCAGGACTTGGTCAGTCTAGTCAGTAATGCCTGCACTGGACAACACTTAATGATGGACATTCAAGCGTCCAATCCACAGTAGATTTGGTGTCTGTAATGACTTTAATCTGGCAATTACATTGGATCTGTTACAATATGAAATCCCTGATTAAGGGTCAAATTGATGGGCCAAACAGTGAACCTCTTGCTTTGTACTTGCCAGTTCCTCTGGGACATGCCAGTTCCTCTGGGACTCCTGGCATAGACTGATGACTGAAAGCACTTTGTATGCTGTTGTCAGACTTGTAAATAAAGGGATTTTGGTGAAGGGGCTTCTGCCTCCGAGGATTTATTACAACGCACTTATGTTTTCAGTGTTTCTTTCAAGTGGTGTTCAAGCTTATTTGTATCATTAAGCAAATCCGTAAGATATTAATTGGAGTGTGCATTTTCTGAGTTTTACCATGACTCATCAAGTGTGGGGTTTTGAAAGTTCATGATAAATAGGGAAGGGTGCAGGGCAAGGGGTGGAGGGGTCGCAATATGGTTGTAGGGTCAGTGGGAAGAGAGAAAAAGGAACAGGGAGGGTGAAGGAATTTGAGATGTAAAGATCTTCAGCTAAAGTTCAACCTGATGTTGGAGTCAACCACAAGCAGATCAATAACATGCACAATTGATTGACGACTCTTGTCAATTGATCAGATACAATCTCGACCTTATTAAAATTAAGATACAACTAGCCTCTATTTATTCAAATGGAAATTAAAGGAATAATCTAATTCTAACAGTGGGATCTCCCAATCCCACCAAAGTTGACACCCACTGTAGGTGGCAGGATGGGTGAGTCATGCAAAATTCCATAGACTTCAGCAAGACTGGGAGATCTTAGAAGCTTCTCTGCCACAGAAAAATCTGCTGCTGGGAGTCTGGAAGATTCTGGCTTCCATCTTTCAGAGATTGAAAACATGAAAAAAAAATAAGTTTTGCTTTAATGAAAATTGATGATAAAAAATAATAAAATTAATTGCACAGTGGTTAGCACTGCTGCCTCACAATGCTGGGGACCCAGGTTCAATTCCCAGCTTGGGTCACTGCAAGCGTGGAGTTTGCACATGCATCCCTTATCTGCATGATTTTTCTTTGGGAGCTCCAGTTTCCTCTCACACTCCAAGGATGTGCGGGTCAGGTGAATTGGCCAATGCTAAATTGTCTCTTAATGACCCATGGTGTGTAAATTAGAGGGATTACCAAGGCAAATACATGGGATTTTGGCTGATACAGACTTGATGGGCTGAATGATCTCCTTCTGCATTGTCGGAATTCTATGATTCTATGATCATTGTAAGAGGGATTATAAATCATAAATACATGTAAGAAATTCAGCGCTGAGAACAAAGTCCTGAAATTTGATTTGTAAATGTTTCATGATGTTCAAATTTCAAGAATTACATAATGTTAGATTAGGGCCATTTCCTACAGCTCCAATAGCAAATCAAAGGAAAAACAGCAGATTCTTTTGTCTTCCTCTTAGTAAAGTTGATTACATCAATCTGCTTTTTAAATCAAATCATATTCTGTTGGTTTTTCACTGTCCTCGGAACATATTGTCATATTCACAAAGATAAAATCATCTCCCTTGTAGAAAATTATGTTGTGATTATACTCTTTACCATTAAAGAATCTAAAGCTTGACTCAATGTAAAAAAGTCCAGTCATGTCTAACAATTGTTTCCTTGAGCTGCTCAAGAACTTTATTTTGTCTTAATCCCTTTCTTTCTTAAATAAAATGCAGCCAGCTGATACAGGAGGTAAAGGGTGTGATCTTCTGACTTCTGCCATGTCTCTCTCAATGGATTAGCATGGAGTCAGTGGAAGATCTCATTGATAGCAGCAGGGCATGAGTAATTTATTGTTTATCAGTCACACGTAAGGCTTACATTAAAACTGCAGTGAAGTTACTGTGAAATTCCCCTAGTCACCACACTGGCACCTGTTTGGGTCAATGCACCTAACCAGCACTTCTTTCAGACTGTGGGGGGAAACCCACACAAACATGGGGAGAATGTGCAAACTCCACAAGACCCGAGGCCAGAATTGAACCTGGGACCCTGGCGCTGTGAGGCAACAATGTTAACCACTGTGCCACCCCATGAAAACCCCACCACCAACAAACAGAGCACTGCCTCCTGCCCCAAGACAAATGGTGCAGGAAGGCCAGAGAATCCCAGCTGCAGTTTTGTAATTGGATTGTTTCATTTTACTTATAAAGCTGAACTAATTATTTGAAGTTTTATCGCAAGAGGAATAACTTGGTTTGTCACCTTGATATTGAGGTTTAAACCATCTTTCAAATGAGAAGTTTCCCCAATTAGAATATTCATTGCCAGTGGTCCTCTTCTTCTTAATCCTCGCATTAGGTATTGTATTTTGCAATAGCATAGCTGTGACAGGATCTATATCTTCCACTAATTGTAGTGGGTGCTGTCTTGAGTAGTTCTTTAGAGGCCTTCAGTTCGGGTTTTCAGATGTTTCAATTCATCTCTATTCCTCTTATTACTAATTACACTGCATTCAAAAGAATCTCATAGAATCCATGAATTCTTCCCGGCTTTAGAGTTTTCTGTTTAATGCCAATGGAATTTGCAGCTGCAGCTTTGGTGGGCAAGATCCCTTATCTCTTGCTCTGGAATAGACTATTTCATCTGAGATATCATAAGGTGATGTAAGATTTCATTAAGTACTTTTTTGATTATATTGTCTAAGGCAAAAAGTGTATTTTGTGATCCTTATGTCATAAATTTGAGGCATCATACATACTTTTTAGAAGTTCTATCTTTCTTTAAAATTGTAGACTTGCTTGGGAGGTTTCTTGAGTCACTTGTCCTCTGTACGATTCTGATAACATTGGCTCACGGATCAGTTTGAATACCAATTCTGATGTTACATCATCTAATTCTATTTTATCGAGAGTCCATGTTTTTCTTGAGGTGATGCAAGGAGGGCTTATTCCCCAGGACCACATGGAACCCCCAGTGTCCTGAGCAGTAGTTGCTTGTTGTGTTTATTCTGAAGAAAGATTCTGGAATCAATAGATTTTATATCATCTTGATGTGAGAATTACTTAAAGCCCAAAGACATTTGCAAATGCCAATGATATGTACATTTCTTTCAGCGGCTGTTTTTCTTTCTTATCCTTTTGTGGGATGTGGCTGTCGCTGGCAGGTCAACATTTATTGACCATCTCTAATTGCCCAAGAGCAGTTGAGAATCAACCACATGTTGAACATCATAGAAACTAAAAGCAGGAGTAAGCCATTTGGCTTTTCAAGTTTGCTTTGCCATTCATTTGATGATCACAGCTGATCATTAAATTGAATGTCCTGATCCCTTCACCCACTTATCCCTTGATCCCTTCAGCCCCAAGAGCTACATCTATTTTTTTTTTTAAAATCACATGACGTTTTGGCCTCAGCTTCTTTCTGTGGTAGTGACTTCCACACATTCGCCAGTCTCTGTGAGAAGAAGTTTCCTCTCAGCTTGGAAAAGTTTACCCCTTATCCTCAAATTATGTCCCTGAGTTCTGGATTCCCGCACACCAGGAGCATTCTTTCTGAATCTACCCTGTCTAACCCTGTTAGAATTTTATTAATATCTATGAGATCTGCTCTCAGTTTTCTAAACTCCAATGAATATAATCCTAATTATATTTAATCTCTCCTTATATAACAGACCTGACATCTCAGGAATCAGGCTGGTAAACCTTTGTTGCATTCCCTTTATAGCAAGGATCTCCTTCCTCTGATAAAGACACCATCTGTATAATGAGTGATCCTTTCCACGTGAGCAAACAAAGAGTTATAGGTACATTAGAAAGAAGTGATGAAAAGTGAATGATAGTTGATATGCTTATCGATCCTAACTGTTACCGACCCCTCCAAAGATGTTCTAGAATTCACAATATCGATCAATTTTAGCCTTTTGTTCATCCCAATTCTAGTTAGGCCCAGAGGAATCAATTGATCCATTCAGCCAATGGCCTTGGGAAAATCTACACTCACCATGTCCAGTTTTATTTCTGATTCTTATTTAACAATTTTGGATTATGATTAAACTCTCATTGCAACTTTGTCTTATTATGATAAAATCTTTTTGCCTGGGGAGCAGACAAAATAAGGTGAATCATCTTGTTGCCCTCAAACTCGAGCCAATCAATGCCATGGATGAGACATTCAAACTCTCAAATTAGTGTGCAACAGATCTCCTTTATAGTTGTCTACTTATTTACCACAAAACTACTGTTCTTTGTTCTTCTTTGTTCTTTGTTTTACCAGTCTACTCCAAACATTAACACACCAACATCAACTTCATTACACACAAAGTAATTAACCTTTGACCTACTTTGTTATAGGTTGACCTGAGTATTACTTTGTTATATACGAGATATCCAAAATCAAAATTTTGCAGAATATCTAAACTTATGACTTGGACTTAGAGGTAAAATCCAGAATTTTACCATCCCACACCCTGGGTGGGAATCAGAGTGGGTGAGGGACAAACCATGGAAAGGTTCATTGACTTTGGGCCAGGTTTTATGGTTTCAGGATGAGCGAGGCCATAAAATCCCACCCACTATCTGTGTTGAGGCAAACTGATCAGATTCCCTCCTGATGGGGTTAGTTCCGAGCCCCAGGTTTAGGATCCTGCTGCTTCATTTATCGCGGTTAATCCCTGGTTACTGCTGTCGATGTCTCTTTGTCGCTTCTCTTACATTGATATCGTTGGCACTTGATCCTGCTTCCATTAACATACTCACAGGACAGACACTCATCAACCAAGCACTGTCTTTTTGATCATGAGTATGAAGAGTTGGGCTTCTGTTAAACACCTCAATTCCCTAAAAAACGAAACACACAAAGGCTCAATCGCTGTCTGTTCGAGGCATAACAACAGCCATTGTCCAATCAATTCCTGTGTTTGTTCCACAGCTGAATGTCCTGATCTTTGCTACTCTCACAGTCTATCGCCTGATATTGAGTTAGCCCTTTTAACCATCAGGCTTTGCTGGCGTAAAACAAACAAAGAGAACAAAGAGTACAACATAGGAGGAGACTTTTCGACCTTCCGAGCCTGTGCCAATTATGATGCCCGAACTAAACTAAAAAAAATCTGCCCTTACTTGGTTCCTATCCCTCTATTTCCTTCCTATTCATGTACCCATACGGATGCATCTTAAATGTTACTAATGTGTCTGTTTCCACCACCTCCTCTGGCAGCGTGTTCCAGGCACCTTCTGCTCCCTGTGTGAAAAACTTCCCGCACACATTTCCCTTAAAATTTCCCCCTCCCACCTTGAACCTGTGCCCCATGTAATTGACACTTTCACCCTGGTTAAAGTCTCTGACGATCCACCTTGCCTATGCCTCTCACTTTGTAGACCTTTATCAGCCTCCATCTTTCCAGTGAAAACAAAGTCTTGCTTGTTCAATCTCTTCTCATAGTCAACATCCTCCAGACCAGCATCCTGAAGAAACTTCTTAACACTCTTTCCAAAGCTGAATATCTTCACTTTGCTGGTGATTTCACTTTGCTGGTGTCTTTATTACTACTTACCTTTCTGCAATAATTTTATTCATATCACTCAACTAATTGAAATTGGTCTCCAATTATCTATGTATCTCAGGAATTCAACATCTTCTGCTTTGGGGATGAGTAAGAAGTCTCACAACATCAAGTTAGAGCCCAAAGGTTTATTTGGTATCATGAGCTTCCAAAGCACTGCTCCTTCATTAGATGATTGGTAGAACCTTGATGCCTGTGCCGATATGCGCAATCTTCTTGGAGATCCTCTCCACTTTGAGCCAACGGTTTGTGGTTCAGTGTTAACCATGATGTAGAGATGCAAATGTTGGACTGGTTTGGGCACAATAAGAAGTCTCACAACATCAGGTTAAAGTCCAACAGGTTTATTTGGTATCACAAGCTTTTGAAGTACTGATCCTTCATCAGATGAGTCCTGGGAATGAGTATTGTGCAACTGTCCATCAAAGCTTCTAGAATGAGCTGAGGTTTGATCTGAGTAGTCACAAATCTTGGCAAGAGGGTAAAATGAGTTCCATTTATATTCCAGTCTTTGACAGATATCAAGGATTCTCTGGCCTTGTGCGCTGGCAAGCTACGGATTTCTACCCAACTTCAATGGACATTTACATGGTCCACCAACCCCTCTCCTCACCACCCATGCACTCAAATTCCAATGGCGAGCAGGATGGGAGAATTCCAGCCAATATTAAGGCCAGCAGCAGTAATATATTTCCATTTCTTCTGACTTAATTTTGGCCTCACTTACTGGATTCACAAAAGTTGGATTGCCACATCTTTTTTGTACAGTCAGAGAATTCATTAATGTCTATGATGTTAGTAGGATTGAATAATTTATTTTTGTAGAATGATTCCAGTTCTTCATTAGTGGACGATTAGGACCATCTATTTTGTCTGGTCAATCTCATTTCCTCAGTTTTCAAAAGGAATTGAATCTTTTTATTTTTCTTTGTGCATCTTTTACACTCACCCAAGCTGTTAAAAGATTTGGTAGATCGATAACGCTTTCTGTTAATAATATATTTAGTTTTATTACTTACAGTTAATACTTCAGTGATGTTCTTCGTAAGATCATTCACACACATCCTACTATCTTGAGGTCATTTGACATTGTAGTGAGGTCAACTTCTTCTATTAATAGCCGTAATTTTTTTTCTTGTCTTCAGATCAAATATCCTTAAGGCTTTATTTTCTTTCCTGTCCTCTGATTTAAAGATTAGCAGTATAAATCCTGGAAAATTGCAGTCGGTCTGGCAGCATCTGTAGAGAGAGAATAGGCGAGACATTTCATCAGAGCTCATTGGTTTACTAAAGTTCTTTTCAGGAGGAATATTTGCTGTTTTTCCCCATCCTGGTCTCAATGTGACTCCAGACCCATAGCAATGTAATTGACGTTTAACTGTCCTGTAAAATGGCCCAGCAATCCATTAAGTTACTTCAAAAGGCTATGACTACGTCAGTGGGCACTGCCAAGGTTCCCGGTGGGCAGCGTCATGGTGCTAGGCTGGCAGTGCCAGGCTGACGCTATCCAAGCATTGCGCCCTATTGCCCTAAACTTCCCATGGAGGCCTTAACAGCCTCTGATTCAACAGGCAAGGCTATCATGGCTGGTCCCCTTTTGTGGGGATCATACATGATCCTTGCTGGAGAAAAACTCTCCTGGCGAGGCCAGAAAGGCAAGTGAGCTCAGACAATTGCATCTTGGGCTCATCAATTACATTAAAATGAACGTCTGAATATATTTAAGTAATTTATTCAGCTTCTCACCAAAAATGGGCAGGGGCTGAATGTGCTGGATATCTGGTACCGGTAAAATGTTGAGAGGCAATAAATCAGGTGCAAATCTGATTTCTCGGCTCTCGTGCAATTTTACCAGCTTGCCCTGCTGATCAATGGACAGAGCAAAGTGGCAAAATCGTCTCCCCCTATAGTTTAAAATTGAGCCATTCTTGTAGAAAACTATTCTGGGCACACTCAAGGAGTTTGTTACATTTCTGCCATATTTTGCCTAGTTACCCTATCTACCTGCATGTTAAAATTCCCCATTAAAACCAGTCTGCCTAAACTAATGCCTGTTCAATTTCTGCATCAATATACTGTGACTCTTCAACAGCTGCTTCTATAAACCCAATACACATCCCTCATTAGGGTCATAAACTTATTTGCAATTTTATTCTGAGTGAATCATATTACTTACCTTGCAGATTTGAAAACAAGATCGGGGGATGAGGCTAGCTCATTGCAATGGGGGTGGCTATGCCAATGGGCAGTGCCAGGGTGCCTAGTGGGCAATGCCGGGTTGCTAGCATGGAATTTGCTGATTTCCCGCTCCCTCAGCAAAGCAGCCAGCATAATTAAGGACACCACAAATGCCAGACATTCTCCCTTCCACTTTATTCCAACAAGAAGAAGATTTAAAAGTCTGAGGTCACGTACTAACTGACTCAAGAACAACTTCCTCTCTGCTGCCATCAGGCTTTTGAATAGGCCTACCTTGCATTAAGTTGATCTTTCTCTAGGCCCTAGCTATGACTGTAATACTACATTCTGCTCTCTTGCATTGCCTTCTCTATGAAAAGTATACTTTGCATAGCACACAAAAGAATACTTTTCACTGTGTGCTGATACATGTGACAATAATAAATCAAATCAAATAATGGACTAATTAACCCAAAGGTATCAACCTAATTTGAGAACTGGCATTCCTCAGCCTTGTATTGGTTGCCAATGAATGTGGTAACTTCCCTCTTTAACCAAAGCTTTGGTCACCAGATCCAACATTTTCTTTCTTAGCTCGATGTTGAATTTTGTTTGATAATCAATACCTTTGAAGCCTGCGGGGAGCAATTTACTATGTTAAAGGCTGCAGGCTGTCAAGGTGTTCTCCACAGTAGCTGTGAAATAAAAGCCTTAACAACGTGAGTGAGAAAGCTGGCTTGTAAAGGGTTAAACCTGCAAACCAGTCAGATGAGATTCTTTTGAAAATTCTGTCGCAGAGCCTGAGATAAAACAAGGGCTTTTTCACAGGGAGGGAGATAAAAGTCTGCTTTCCTGGCAAACCAACAGAGCAGAATCTTGACAGGATTTAAGTGAAAATGTACCTCTGGAGATGTCATCGTATCCCACAGCCAGACTAAACCAAACAGCCAGCACATCAAATGCACAGGAGGCTTTTTTTAAAAAAAAAATAAAGACCCTTTGAAAACGGTGTCTGCTTTGAAAGTGAGATATGGCAATAGGTCATCAGCTTGAATAATGCTTCCACTGACAAAAGTACAACAATTTCACTGTTCTCACACATCCCACTGTCGACTGGTTCAAACAAACCTTCCAGATTGGAATAAATACTTGTTAGAAATCTGGTCTTAGTGACATTGCAATTAATACATTTGTATTTCAGAATGATAGAATTCCTACAGTGCAGAAGGAGGACATTTGGTCCATCGAGTCTGCACCGACCACAATCCCACCCAGGCCCTATCTCCATAATCCTACCTATTCCCCCCTGACACTAAGGGGCAATTTAGCATAGCCAATCCACTTAACTTGCACATCTTTGGACTGTGAGAGGAAACCGGGGCTAGAGGAGAAAATGCACGCAGACACGGAGAGAATGTGCAAACTCTACTCAGATCGTGGTAGTAGCCAGGAATCGAACCTGGGTTCTTGGTGCTGTGAGGCAGCAGTGCTAACCATTGTGCCACCATGCCAGCTTTAAGCATGCAACAACCATAAAACCTGATTGAAGAGCAAATATATTTTGGTTCTTGGAATGCCATTCACAGCCCCATTTTGCATTTGCACCACAAGTGTGCCCTTCTGGTGTGGGCTGCACCAGAGGCAATTTTGGGTGCAAAGTCCACCTAGGCACCGGGGAGTGTACACTGGAAGCATGCAGAGTTTGTCAAGTTGTGAAGACAGTCAGTGGGTAATACCGATTTGCTTCCATTTGTGACCTTGATATTCTGGCCAGCACCCTCTCTTAATCTTGCACGGGTGAACATGTGTCCAGCAACAAGAATGGTCCCCTAGGTTACTTGTTGATTGATTTTACTGGTTGCTTCTACTTTCATAGTCAGGTTTGAAAGTTTGTACTCCTACCTAATATTGGTGAACCATTCAGCGAGTGGTGTGGGACATAGTGAAGATGTTGGTTTGGACTTCAAGGATTCTACTTTGACCGTGTGCTTCCTTGAGTGTTGTGTATCCTCTCTTGAACATTGTAGGATGACATGGAGAATGAACAACGGCAACTCAACAAAGGACAAGTTGGTAAGTTAGGGAGGAGAAGGAAGAGAAGGGCACTGAGGTAAAGGTCTTCAGAGAATGAGGTTAAAGTTTATTTATTTGTGTCACAAGTCGACTTATATTAAGACCGCAATGAAGCTATTATGAAAATCCCTTAATTTCTAAACTCTGTTTAGGTACATTGAAGGAGAATTTAACATGGCTGATGCATGTAACTTGCACGTCTTTTAGACTATGGGAGGAAACCTAAGGAGACACGGGGAGAACATGCAAACTCTACATAGACAGTGACCCAAGCCAGGTTCCTGGTGTCATGAGGCAGCAACGCTAACCACTGTGCCACCGACTCTCCAAACTGAACCAGGCCAAGGATATCCTCACTGAAATCTGTCACAATTCGTGGACAGGCTTGGAAATTTATAGGAGAAGCAGTGAGGATGCTCACAGCAATGAATCTTATCACATCAAACAAGATATAGAGGGTAGCTGTTCCCTGACAACCTGGGTCATGACTCCAGTAAATAATCCAAGAAACTCACCGTGCAAACTACTGGGAAACTTAAACAAAGCTTCTGTTGCCTGAATTGCCCTGGAACATCTTGAGAAATGTTTCACGATTTGTTGCAATCTGGTACATCATGAACAATTACAAGATTATATCCGTGCCACCAGTTATGCAGCAATAGTTGAGGAGGAGGAAGAAGGAGAAAGAAAGAGGCCAACAACACTTCACTTTTTTAACAAGGTTTTTCAGTGACAGCAGCATGACTGTCTGAAGGCTGCTGACTTTGAAATCTTTGAAGGATGATTTTTTTGGGGGGGTCTTATGGCTGCAATCAGCTCCCGAAATGACTCAAAGTACAGAAGCCCACGATTACCAGAGTGATCCCCCATCCTGCTCCCCTGGGGGGTCATATAAGCTTTGTGGTGATCTTAAGGCAACACAGCAGAAGTGGGTCACTTAACTTAAGGGAGGGGGGGAGAGGGGGGTGGAGTCCTCGCTCAGGCAGGAGACAATCTGAAGGCATGTAGAACTGGGGAAACCAGTAAGTAAGCATAGTAGAAAAAGTGTCACAAGTAGATAACATTAACACTGCAGTGATGTTACTGTAAAATTCCCCTAATCTCGAGCAACTGTTCGGGTGCACTGAGGGAGAATTTAGCATAGCCAATGCATCTAGCCAGCATGTCTTTCGGACTGTGGAGGAACTGGGGCTTCCAGAGGAAACCCATGCATACCTAGGGAGAACGTGCACACAGACAGTGACCCAAGTTGGGAATTGAACTCAGTTCCCTGGCTCTGTGCAGCAGTAAGATGTCTCACAATACCAGGTTAAAGTCCAACAGGTTTACTTGATAGCATGATCTTTCAGAGTGTTGCTCCTTTTTCACTTACCTGAAGGAGGAGCAACATGCTAAAAGCTTGTGCTACCAAATAAACCTGTTGGACTTTAACTTGGTGTTGTGAGACTTCTTACTGTACCCACTCTAGTCCAGAGCATCTCCACATCTAAACAGTGCTCACCCACTGTACCAAGTGGGACTGCTTTGGGGCAGGCAGGAGGAGACTGCTGTCCTTCTGTACAGTGTTTCCTTGTTGATAAATACCCTTTGTGTTGCTAACAAAGTCTATGAGCGTACACCATTACATTGGCAATGAGGATGGGATGGATCATGAGGACACTGTCAATGGCCTTTGTTGCCTGAGTAGTGAGATGTTGAGATCTCAATATCTCACTGAGGGAAAGAAGCAGAGTAAACCTGAATTGGTCACGATAGCCAGCAGTTTAGAGAACAAAACTGTTCAGAAGCTAGAGCTGTGATTTTGTGTTTGAGGAAAAATGAAACTTAAGTTTACAAAGAAGAACAAGTGTTTGATGCAAGTGTTTTTTTTTTAATTTTAATAAGAAAAAGATAGAACACAGAGAAGTGTTTTGGTGAAAATAATTTTAAAAATGCCCCAAGAAGTTTTAGCTCAGTGCAGGAAAGTGAAGAGGCTGAGATTGCTGGGTTCCTGATCCAAATAGAGATTACTGGGAGTCTCAGTAGCGGTCCCTGCACTGAGAGACTGCAAGCAGCAAGTTCCAAGTTTTAAAAGTAAGTCCTCAACCTGTTTGGAAGTTTCGTTAAAAAGTTTTTAAAATGGCTTCTTGACCTCAAGAGTGCTGAATCATGCAGTGAAATTGATGGAAAAAAAACACTTTCTTTGTTCTTTGTTCTTTATCAAAAAGAAGAACAGACTTAAAAATGACCAGAGAGAAAAACACTGCGGAGATCACTGAGAGAACATTTTATAAGTAAGAAGAAGAAGCTGGAAAGTTTAAAAAAATATCTAAAGAAGGACCTGCTAGGTTCATGTCAGCTGCTGACAGTTAAAAAGATAGATAGCAGTTTTAAAGCTGTAATGCATTTAAAGCGGTAATGCATTCAAAGTAGAAATACATTTAATACAACAGCCACAAGATGGAGTGAAGGACAAAGGATTAGAAAATTGGAGAAGACTCCACATAGAGGGCAACTCCCAAAAAAAGTCCATAAGCAAATAAAGACCTCAGGGAAGTGGCAATGGATGGCACCCAAAGAACATAAGAACATAAGAAATAGGAGCAGGAGTAGGCCATCCAACCCTTCGAGCCTGCCCCGCCATTAATAAGATCATGGCTGACCTGTAGTGGTTCAGTACCACTTTCCCGCTTTCTCCCCGTAACTCTTAATTACTTTGTCAATTAAAAACCTATCCACTGTTGACTTGAACATATTCAGTGAGGAAGCCTCCACCACCTCATCAGACAGAGAATTCCAAAGACTCACCACCCTTTGCGTGAAGAAACCATTCAGCAACTCTGATCTGAACCCCCCCCCCCCCCCCCCCCCCCCCCCCCCCCCCCGTAATCTTGAGGCTATGCCCTCTAGTCCTGCTATCTTTGCTAAGTGGGAAGAGTCTCTCAACCTCTACCCTATCCATCCCCTTTATTATCTTATACGTCTCTATATGATCCCTTCTCAGCCTTCTAAACTCCAAAGAGTACAAACCTAGCCTATTCAATCTCTCCTCATAATCCAACGCCCCCATCTCCGGTATCAGCCTAGCGAACCTTCTCTGCACCCCCTCCAAGGCCAATATATCCTTCCTCGAATGCGGCGACCAAAACTGCATATAGTACTCCAGCTGCAGCCTCACCAGAACCCTATACAGCTGCAACAGAACCTCCCTACTTTTATATTCTATCCCCCTCGCTATAAAGGCCAACATTGCATTCACCTTCTTAATCACCTGCTGCACCTGCAGACTGTGTTTTGGCAATTCGTGCACAAGGACCCCCAGGTCCCTCTGCACCGTCGCATGCTGCAGCTTTTATCCATTTAAATAATAATCCTTCCTATTATTATTCTTACCAAAGTGGATAACCCCCCACTTGCTAAGACAAGTAGAAAGGAGGGCACTGTAAGAATCCAGAGGGCAATGAAAGGACCCAAAAGAAGGGCAACAATGAGGGATGATGTAGAGATGCTGGCGTTGGACTGGAGTAAACACAGTAAGAAGTCTGACAATGCCAGGTTTTCCTAATGAAGAGGATAACCTCGAAAGCTTGTGAGTTTACTATCAAATAAATCGGTTGGACTTAAACCTGATGTTGTCAGATTTCTTACAATGAGGGACCCCCAGAAGGAAAGTACAGAAAGTCCCAAGGAGGACACCGAAAGTCCCCAAGAGAGCACTGAAAGACCACAGAAAGAGGGCGAGAAAGACACTAAATGACCAAATGAAGGACAACAATTGAATTGCAGAATGGAAACAAGTCAACACTGTCAGAGACAGGCCCAAACAGCAGTGAAGCCAAAAGTGTTTAGCTGAAATTAAGACAAAGAGAAATGAAGATTCTATCTGTGAAATGTGTAAGTCTAGTAAGAACATGATGAATTCCCTTTGGAGGAAACGCAGAAATTAAAGATTTTAAAAGGACGTAAGAACTATTGAACATGAAGAGGAACGGGCAAAAAGAATTAAACTCCAGAGAAGATGTTAAAACTGGATGAAATGATTAACAGCAAACTTGAAAATAGAATTGCAAAAATTGATGAAATGAAATTAAAATGGAAAATAACGGAGAATAAGTGAGCTCCGTGGAAAAACAACCAAGAAATAAGAACAAGTTTAGTGAAGAATTGAATCAGGAGAAGGAGAGCTTGAAGAAGGAGTCTTAGCAATGAGAAATTTGCTAAAAAGCTTAAAAAACATTGAAACTGACAGTAGAATCAGCAATTCAGACAGTGCAAGAAACTGAAGTTACATGCCAGAACAAGATTGCTGAAATGGTCACACTAATGGAAAAACAGCAAGCCTGTAAGGAACAGTGCCAGGCAAGACTGTATTTGGAACTGTACATAGTTAAAGCCAACCAATAGAAATCTTTCTGTTTGGACACACTAACCTCAAGTTCTCATCAACGTCCCATCAAGAAATGTTTTCAAACCTGTAAGTACCAAAGTATCTGATCAACCTGTTATAGTTGGAACTAATTTCTCCATGACAGAAAGTATTAATGAAGTGCCTCTGCACAAAGATGTATTCATTATTGCAATTCCCGTTAATATCCATTCTGTGGCAGCATCTCATACTATAGAATTACACGGTTTGACAGGAAAAAGAAGAAACCCCTCCAAGAGTTGATTTATAATTACTCAGCTCATCTCCATAATGCTTGGTTAGAATCTGGGCCTGGGTAACTTTGTTTTGAAGATTGTATAAAAGAGTTAAAGGGAGGAAATGAGGTGATTGTCCCTTTAAGGACAACACAGCAGAAGGGGGAACAATTGGGGCTGAACGTGGGTTATCACTTCAGGGAGTGAAGTCCTCTCCTCGGCAGAAGACAGCCTGAAGCCATCTAAGAGAAATGTATGGACTAGGGACAGCTTGTGGGCTGTTCCAGGATAGTTGGTGGGGTAAGTTGGAGGAAAGGACTGATCCCTATTGTACAGTTTTTCCTTGTTAATGAATACCTTTTGTGTTCCTGACCACGTCTGTAGTGTGCACCATCACACTCTTATTCTGCAGCTTGATCCTTAAAGGAACAATCCCATACAACAGTTCAGAGAAGGTTCACTTGACTGACTCCTGGGATTTAAGACTTATCTCATGAAAAAAGGCTCAACAAGTTGTTTCAATAGTCACTTGAGTTTCACAGAATGAGCAATGATCCTATTGAAACATGTAAGATCCTGAAGGAGCTTGACAGGGTAAAACGCTGAGAGGACGCTTCGTCTCATGGGACAGGCTCAAACAGGGGGATACCTTTTATGAATATGAGGTCTCCCTTTTAAAATGGGGATTACGAAAAATAATTTCTCTCAGAGGATCTTTAGTCTGTGAAATTGTCTTCTCCCAGGGGCAATAAGATTCAACTGGACATGGGACTCATAGAGTTAAGTAGGTGCACTTCCTTCACCGCCAGTTTCTGTTGATCATTTCCCCATTAAAATCTATCATTAGAACCGCCTTGTCAAAAAGTCTAAAGGATTATCTTCTATAGAGATATTGCATTGATGTTATTTTTAGACCAGATTTTGGGCCTGTGGGCTTCGTTCAATTTACCTCTGCTCTATATGGATTTTTCAGCACCGTATTAATCTTGTGCACGGGTACCTGACAGAGAGACTGAATCGACTGACCTGATGGATGTGCACATGGCTGCGATAAGCCATTGCAGCCCATTGAGCATGAGTGTTGCCTATTCCTGCAGCACCGTGACAATCACACTTTAACATGTGCCTACTTACCAAGGAATTAAAGGCCTTCCTTCCCCCCTGCCTCGTACGCAGTCCTAAACTAAGCCCTGAATTCTGAACTCTTTACAAATTCTTAAAAGCCTTGAGTGATCAGGTCCTGTTAAAGAACAAAAAAAATAAAGAAAATTACAGGACATGAACAGGTCCTTCAGCCCTCCAAGTCTGCATCAACTATGCTGCCCAACTGAACTAAAACCCAACTCTTCCCAAGACCATATATCTCTGTTCCCATCTTATTCATGTATTTGTCAAGATGCAAACTCTGTTTTGTGTGGTTGGGCCATTAGTTGAAATGTTAAGACACAGTTCCTGTTGTGATCGATGGTTTCTTTAGCTTTTCCTTCGTACAATAGTTAAAATTCTCTCCCAGCTAATACAAGCCGAGACAAATCACTCATTTAGCACATGAGACAGAATTGGTTCAAGTTGAGGGACAGGAGGTTTAGGGGGGATGTGAAGAAAAACATTTTATTACACAGAGCGTGGTGACGGTCTGGAATGTGGTGCCTAGGTGGGTGGTAGAGATGGATTGCCCCACACCCTTTAAACAGGGCCTGGGACAAGTGCTTGGCTCATCATAACACTCCAGCCATGGGCAAGTGCTGGTAAATTAGATTAGGTGGGAGGTCAGGTGTTTCTAATGTGTTGGTATAGACCTAATGGGGTGAAGGGCCTCTTCTGCGGTGTGTGATTCTATGATTATTCCATCCCATGGGCAGGGTTCTTTTTCTAATACGTGCACCTTCCATGAACACTCATTAGTGTTGAGGTGGAGATGTGAGCATTGGACTGGGGTGGGCACAATAGGAAGTCTCATAATACCTGGTTAAAGTCCAACAGATTTACTTTGGGCTTTCAGAGTGTTGCTCCTTTGTTGCTCCTTGTTGGCTCATCTGAGGAACAGATGAACAACAACAACAGCTCTGACAGCAAGGGTCACTGAGAACTTGGAGAGGCCAAGATCAAAGGTGATGCAGGTCAGGAACAGGCAGGGCCAGCCAGGGCACAGCCCAGGAGCGGACACTGAAGGACTTGGCCCTGATCATATTTGGCAGATTACTTGTGTCTTCCTTGTTTTTAGCCAGGCTCACTGGCACATTGAGTTCCCATCCTGACCATGTTTCAAAAGGGGCTACTTGAAATATGTGTGCTTGGTGATGGTCATCTATTGTCTTCCAAATAAAGAACTTGCAACCTCCTTGGTTGTCGTGAACTCCATTCCAGCGACCCAATTTTCTGGAAGCCAGGCAAGCTTCCAGAAAGATGCAAAGGAAGGGGATCAAAGGGAAACCACCCCCAGCAAGGACTTGCACAACCTGTGCTGAAGAAGATTACAGGCAAGACGCGGGAGCAACCCAGAGTTGGATGGAAGACGGAGTACAAGAATCACCTTCAAGGACTCTGAAACAGTTGAGGCTCAGAGAATTTGCAGGAACAATTTTGTCTTTTAAATCTGGTACAATTTTGACTTTTAAAAAACATTTAGACAGTTATATGGGCAAGATAGGTAACGAGGGGTATGGACCAAATGCAGGCAATTAGAACTAGCTTAGGGATTTAAAAAAAAGGGTGGCATGGGCAAATTGGGCTGAAGAGCCTGTTTCCAATCTCAAACCTCTATGATTCTATGACTCTAATTGGACCCATGGCTTCGTCAAGTTCATTGGCACGGTGGTATTCGAACTTTAGACAAAAAAGGTTAAGATACTTTGAGAAAACTATCTGAGTGTTAATATTTGTTGAGCTTATTCATAAAATCAGATTGAAACACAAACTATGTCTTGTCCTTTCATTCATCTTGTGACAAAGAGGTCCTGGGTGAAGTATTTGAGATGCACAAATTGCTCAAAGTCCAGATTTCACAGCCAACACTTCAGCACAGTAATGTGTTCGTAAGAGATACACAGAAATGATTTATTGAGTGTGTCTCTCTCTCTGCTTTAAGTTTTACAAATGCCAACATTTCCACAGTCTAATAATTTTTGCAGTTTGCAAATTGCTGCTTGAACATGAATATTTTTAGACACTGATATTTTAAAAAATTCATTATCATCAAACTGGCATCTTTACAGGTTTTATTCACGTAACCACCAGTAAATGTAAGCATGAATGTGAGGAGTATTTCTCTTAATGAGAATCGTGTCCACGTTTTCTTTCTCTGATTCCAACTTCCTTTCTTTTTCAAGAATAATGTAGTGAATGCTGCCAGCTGAAGTTGACACCTTCAAGATGGCCTTTTTCTTTAAAAAGCATCTGTTATACCATCCCTGAAGCTGCCAGTTTTGAGTGATTGGAGTTGGTGCCAAAGTTTATCCCCATCTAGTAGACACATAGCCTTATCATCGTAACATTTCCAATCCAATTCCAACCATTAGAAAAAGTCCATGTCATATTTTCTCCTACTATCACCCTACAATGTCATTCAAATTGTAGCCATGATGTGGAGATACTGGCGTTGGACTGGAGTGGGAACAGTAAGAAGTCTCACAATAGTAGGTTAAAAGTCCAACAGGTTTATTTGGAATTACAAGCTTTTACAGCACTGTTCTTTTGTCAGGTGACCCACCAGAGCAGCGCTCTGAAAGCTTGTGATTCTAAATAAACCTGTTGAGTTTTAATCCAGTGTTGTGAGACTTCTTACTGATTCAAATGGTAGAGATAGGAGGAAAACATAGAAAATTCTGAATGGAATGGGGCTGTGTTCTTGAAAAGTAAGATGGTTCACTGGTGACCTCAGAATCAGTAGCTAAGATTCTCTGGCTGTTCATGCCAGAAAAGGTCTCCCGTTCCATTGCAGTGAACGGAGATTTGGCTGAGTGCCAAATTTTCCATCCTCTCTGGCAGTGGCAGCAACTCATGAACAGCTGGTGAATCCGGCCACAGAGCTTTAAGCACAAAAAGTGATCCTTCAGCCCATTCTGTTTGTGCCAACCATTAAGAATCTACCTAATCTTATTTCATTTTCCAGTATTTCCAGACTGAATAGAGATTTTACCAACATACAAAGGGATAGATGTAAGGGGTCCTCCAAAACTAAGTGACATAAATAGACTTAACAGGGTTATGAGGATAGGGAAGAGCGTGGGGGGATTAGGGTGGCGGTGGCTTGGATAAGATTCCCATTTTGGAGAGTCGGCGCAGACTCGATGGGCCATTTTGTTTCTTTCTGCACAGTAAGCATTCTGTGCATTCGTTTTTAAAAATCCAACAGGGAATTCAAGAAAAATCTCACCCACAGCAACTTAGCACCTTCAACAGAATGGAAAATCCCTTACAGGAGCATTACAAAATAAAGTACAACACTGAGCCATGGAGGGAGATTGAGGAGAGGAGGACAAAAACTTGGGTCAGAGGGAGAGGTTTGAAGGAGCAACTTCAAGCAAGGCTGAATTGTAGGGAGGGAAATTTTCGGGGGAGAAGGGCTTAGGCAGAAAAAGATTTCATCACCAATGGTGATGTGATTTGAATTGGAGGGACGCAAGAGACGAGAATTAGTGTAGCATAAACATCAAGAAGGAGCTGGAGGAAGTTTTTATTTGATTTCATTTCTTACTGTCTCATGTATTAAACATACATTGAAAAGTATTGTTTCTTGCGCACTGTACGGCCAAAGCATGCTGTTCATAGAGAAGGAAACAAAATAGTGCAGAATGTAGTGTTACAGCCATAACTAGGATGTAGAGAAGGATTAACTTAATGCAAGGAAAATCCACTCAGAAGTCTGACAGAAAAGAAGCTGATCTTGGGTCGATTAGTTCGTGATCTCAGACTTTGTATCTTTTTCCCGATGGAAGAAGGTGGAAAAGAGAATGCCCGGGGTGCCTGGGGTCCTTGATTACGCCTGCTGTTTTTCCGAGGCAGCAGGAAATATAGTCCCAGTCAATGGACGGGAGGCCGGTTTGCATGTTGGATTGGCCCACATTCATGACTTTTTTCAGTGGTGGACATAATGAGGCCATAGAGGGATTGGGAACAAAGGTGACATTTATAAAATTGAAGACATTTATGCAGGGAATGGTTAAGAATATTGAATTGGTCTCCTGTGCATTGGTTGAAGCAAAAAAAAAGACACAGAGGACTTCAAAGAGAAACAGGTTTGCCAAACTGACTGGAGACAGCCAGACCCCATTACCCACTTACTCAACCTCTCTCTGTAGCTTTTCAAAGTAACTTCAGGACATTTAAACTCTTTAATTACCAGAATAAGACAGCTCGTGCACATCCACTCTCCTTGGATTCCCTGCGCTGATGCTCGTGAGGTTTTCTGCCTTGAGTGAGTTTCAAAGGATCGTTTCTCAGATGATTGCCCAGAGAAACCGGGGAAAGGTAAGTGGACAATTTTCTGACAGGTTGGGGTCAGAAATAAGGGCTGCGACCCTGATCAGAGGATTTGGACCAACAAAGCTGTCCATTGATAAAATAAATGTTAACTCACAAAGCATCTTATCTCAGAAGTTAAAAATGTAATTTTTCCTTCAGATCATGACTGACCTGTTGGTCAATTTCCCCTCCTATTTTGTCTGTAAGTGCTTATTAGATTTGCTGCTCATATCATTATAGTTGGTTATTTTTTTTTAATATAATTGATTCTTTGCTCTTAAATATGCCAGACTATTCTTATACTGCATTGTAGAAATTAATCAGTGAAGCAGTTTTAATATTTTCACAATTTTCGGTCTTGTTCAGTCTAACTAGGAAATTTCATTGCCCTTTTCTTTGAGTCTCTCTACTCTTCTTAACTGGATCACTGATTCTAATTACAGTACCATCTACTGTCAGATCCATCTTCGTTTGTTCAGACCACAGGGGATTACATTTGGCCGCATGGTTGCACTAAATTAGAGACTATTTTAGATACTGCCAATCACTGGGTTTGAAACAGAGCTTTGATTGTGCATTGTGCTATTTACATTCCAAACAGCATCGTCGAAGGAGCTTCACTTGTATCTGGCTGTGAAGCTCTCCATCAAGAATGGTTCTCAAGCAGCGCTGAGCGCTGAGAGTAATATTAAAGGGAGAGTTACTTCATCTTTACTTCAAGGCCAGTGGACCGTAGTCTTTTCGATGCTTGTGGTATAATGGGTGGCACCCTCCTCTTTGAGGCAGGAAGTTGTGGCTCCCAAACCGTCCATGCAAAAAGCCCGAGTGCAAAATCTAGGCTGAAGTCCTTATGTAGGGCTGAGGGAGTGCTGCACTCTCAGAGGTGCTGTCTTCTGGGTGAACAAAGAAGTTTCATAACACCTGGTTAAAGTCCAACAAGTTTATTTGGAAAAACGAGCTATTACAGGACAATTTGAAGAGAAAGAGGGTCCGTAAAGAGGTGGAAGGGTTAAGGGAGAGTGCTGTCGAGCTTGATGCCTTGACAATTGAAGCATTTGATGATCAAAATCAGGAATTCTCAAGGAGTTGGAGGAGTGCAGATCGGATGGAGACTCGTGAGGCTGTAGGAAATTACAGAACCAGGAGGAGGGTTTCTGCTTCAGTTGAGCAACATCTCAGATTAGTATATATAGTCCACCTGCATTTATAGCAGATTCTGAGGGATCTTTACAGAGTGGATGTGGGAAAGATGTTTCCTCTTTTGGGAGAATCTAAAACTAGGGGTCATTGTTTAAAAATAAGGGGTCCCCGGCAGAAATGAGTTAAGCATTCTCTTCTTCAACTGACCCAAGAACAGCTTCTTCCTTGTTGCTGTTAAATTTTTGAGTAGACCTCCCATAAATGAAGTTGATCTTTCTCAACACCCTATCTATGACGGCGAAATTACATTTTGCGCTCTCTCCTTTCCTCCTCCCCTATGTACTCTAAGAACTGTATGCTTCGTCTGCTTAGTGTGCGCAAAACAATACTTTTCAGTGTAAACCAATACATGTGACAAATAATAAATTAAATCAAATCAAAAAAAGGCAATGGAACAGAATCTGAATGTCCAACAGGTTTGCTTGGAATTATGAACTTTTGGAGCGCAGCTCCTTCATCAAGTTTTCCAAAAGCTCATGGTTCTAAATAAAGCTGTTGGACTTTAACCTGATGCTGTGAAACTTCTTACTGTACCCAGCCAATCCACCTAGTCCCACCTGGCATCATTCATCTAGAGGGCGTTCATAGAGAAGGAAATGAGAGAGTGCAGAATGTAGTGTTACAGTCACAGCTAGGCTGTAGAGAAAGATCAACTTAATGTGAGGGAGGTCCATTCAAAAGTCTGATGACAGCAGGGAAGATGCTGTTCTTGAATCAGTTGTGTGTGATATATTATATATATTGTATGTAACCTCAGACATTTGTGCCATTTTCCTGATGGAAGAAGGTGGAAGAGAATATGTCTGCGATGTGTGGGGTCCTTATTTATGCTGGCTGTTTGCCCAAAGTACTTAGTCTCTCAAGTGAACATAAGAAGCGCTCTGTGATATTCATTGATACATGTTCAGGATGCCCTTCTTCAACAAAAAACCCATATCATCTATTATCTCATTGCTGTTTGTGGGGCCTTGCTGTGTGCAATTAGCAGTTGTGTCTCCTAAATTATGGCAATAACTACACTTCAAAAACACTTCAGTCAGCTGTAAGTGCTTTGGGGTGACCTGCTGGTGTGCAAAGTGCAAACTAAATGCAGCTCTTCAAAACAAAAGTTGACCACAATAGTTATTCAGTAGATTTTGCAAACCCACCAGAGTGGATTTCCTCTCACCTCAGCATTGTTCTCCCATGGTGCCGTTATTAAACTCCAGTCTATGAAATCAAATCTAGAATATCATTTCCAAATATAAAATTAATTCAATCAAGAGGAATCGCGATCACCTTCCTGATCACCTCCAGCTATTTCCAGTTGCATGGAATCTCCCAGGCTCTCTCTGTCCTCCTTCCTCTGTCTGGTTGATGCCAGGCCTCATGGAATTTGACTTCCCTGTTAGGTATTCCCATGGCAAAAGACTGCTGATAGCTTTCAATTCTGATAAACTTTTATTGCTTCTGTTGCAGAGTTTCCATAGAACACAAGAAGCAGGAACATGAGTTGGCCATACAGATTGTCAAGATGACTCCACCATTCAATAAGTTTGAGAGTTGCCTCGTGCTTCACGTCGTTAGTGTACACTTAAACGGGACCATCTGACAAGCAACATGGAGCTCAGTGACTATCACTGTTTGCTGTGCAGATACATGGATTTGGGCCGGTGTCTGCGGGAGTTTGCACATTCTCCTTGTGATTGTGTGGGTTTTCTCCGGGTGCTCTGGTTTTCTCTCACATCCCAAAAACGTGCTGTTAGGCTGATTTAGCAAATTGTCCCTAAATTAGTCTTCCCTCAATCTTTCCCAATAGGTGTAGACAAAGGTCATAGATAGAGAAGGGAACTCATTATGTTAAAATGGTGGCGCGGGCTCTTTGGACCAAAAAGCCTGCTAACCACTGTGCTGTATTGTTCTTTGTTCTTAAGATCATGGTCGATCCATTATTTCAGCTCTGCTTTCTTCACAACCCTTGATTCCCTTAGCGATAAAAAAAACACTCATCATAAAACATAGATGTCCGATTTTACCATCACATTGCGCCTGTTTTTCAGCACCAAAATTTGGAAAGCTGGGGGTGAGGCGAGTAGCAGCACAGTGGCACAGTGATTAAGCACTGCTGCTGTATAATGCCAGGGACCAAAGTTCCATTCCTAGCTTGGGTCTCTGTCTTTGTAGAGTTTGAACATTCTCCCTGTGTCTGCATGAGTTTCCTCTGGGAGCTCTGGTTTCCTCCCACAAGCTGAAACGGTGTGTTAGCTTTTATTGGTAGAGGGATTGAATTTAGGAGCCGCGAGGTTATGTTACAACTGTACAAAACTCTGGTGTGGCCGCACTTGGAGTATTGCGTACAGTTCTGGTCGCCGCATTATAAGAAAGATGTGGAAGCATTGGAAAGGGTGCAGAGGAGGTTTACCAGGATGTTGCCTGGTGTGGTGGGAAGGCCTTATGAGAAAAGGCTGAGGGACCCGAGGTTATTTTCATTAGAGAGAAGAAGGTTACGCGGTGACCTAATTGAGATGTATAAGATGATCAAGGGATTGGATAGGGTGGATAGTGAGAGCCTTTTTCCTCGGATGGTGATGACCAACACGAGGGGACATAACTTTAAATTAAGAGGTGGTAGTTATAGGACGGATGTCAGAGGCAGGTTCTTTACACAGAGGGTGGTGAGGGCGTGGAATGCCCTGCCTGCAGCAGTTGTGGACTCGCCTACTTTGGGGGCATTCAAATGTTCAGTGGATAGGCATATGGATGATATTGGAATAGTTTAGGTTACAGGGTCCACTGGCCGGCGCAACATCGAGGGCCGAAGGGCCTGTACTACGCTGTAATGTTCTATGTTCTATGTTCTATGAAAGATTTGCTGGTTAGGTGTATTGGCCCAAACAGATGCCAGAGTGTGATGGCTAGAGGAATTTCACACAGTAACTTCATTGCAGTGTTAATGTAAGCCTTACTTGTGACTAATGAATATATTTAAACATATCTTAGCGCGATCCATGCCCACGTCTGCGCTGGTTCCCTCTTTGCCAAGGCCCGAAAATGGACAAGATTGGGGTCGCATCCGAGATGGGCCATTTAAATGCATTTAAATGGCCCTTTACCACCAAGTTCACCAATCCTGAATCTGCGTGAAACAGGAATGCTCCATAAAAATCTGATTCGGGTGCTCCAACAGTGAGAGGAGGTAAGTGAATAATAGCCAACAGCTCTCTGCTGCTCACACAGGTGCTCTTTCATTGCAGCCATTTTTTTCCCTTGGATCGGTGGCAGCTCTGCGAGTGTGTGGGGTGGAGGGAAGGGGATGGTGAGGGGAAGCTGTTGCTCAGTCGGGTCTCTGATGTCTGGCTGGCAACATGAACCCGGGTCTCAGCACGGACTCCCTGGCCTTGATCACCTGAGGGGCCATTGAAGAAAGCATTGCATTGCTCTAAATGCTTAAAATTAAAGTTTATTGATTCGGGTCATAAGCTTACATTAACACTGCAATGAAGTTACTGTGAAAAATCCCTGAGTTGCCACACGCCAGTGCCTATTTGGGTACATTGAGGTGGAATTTATCATGGCCAATGCACCAGATGCATACAGATGGGCCATAGAAATCATTCTTTCTGATTGTATCACAGATTTGTTCGGCTCCTGCTCTGTCCCAAGACTGCAAGGAAGTACAGAGTCATGAACAAAGCTCAAACCCTCATCAGTCAGGAGGATTAGCGGGATAAGTATATGGGGCTACAGGAATACGGATTGTTGTCAGTATAGGCTGAATGGCAGCTTTTTGCAGTATAGCTATTCTGTGGCTATATATAAAGGTTGGTGAGTAAGGGATGCAAGACCAAAGCAACAAAACAATACTGTTATGGTACAAATCATTCACAATCCAGTTGAACAGAAGAACCTGCTCAAGGAGCTGAATGAGCTCCCCCTGCTCCGACGCATTACTTAACTGCATAAACACATAAGGTTTCAATCCTTCTCAAGAGTCCCCCTTCTCTTAAAGCACCATGACAATCACTAAGGGCACGGCCATAGACAAGAAAATCGTCCTTTAGATAGTCAGTAGAGAGGCTTGAGTAGAACTATCAAACATTACATTCCTCTAAATACTTCATGCAGAATAACACTCAGTGGAATGTGTTGCTGATTGAAGTACATTCCTGAATATGCTACTCCGCACAACATAGGCACAAGTGCTGCATACTTTAAGTCAGTCAGGAGAGATTCTGGGCTTCAGTGCTGCCTAGTAAATTTATACATGAGCATACTATAGCAGTGTACCATATCGCTCAATAAGTGTTGTTTTTGGACAGCACATTGCCTGTTTCTCACATTACAATAATGGCTGAACTTTAGCAATTAATTGGTTGTAAAGCTCTTTGGAATGTTTTAAGTTTGGGAATGGTGTTATGTTATCTGAACACTGAGGAAAATAAAGGATAGAAACATTGAAGAGGGAGGAAGCCATTTGGCCCTTCAAGCCTGTTCCACCATTCATTATGATCATGGCTGATCATCAAATTCAAAACCCTGATCTCCCCACTTGCAAATAGGTTGGAAAAGAGAAACTGAGGTAAAAATTCAGCCATTATTTTATTGAATGGCAGGGCAGGTTCACGGGTTAGAGGGTGGGTCATATAGCCTACTCCTGCTCATATCCCTTATGTTCATATATAAATGTAAATTATTTCTTCTTTCAATAGCAAAAATTAAGAGATAGTAATATTCCACAATTCAAATTGTTTTGGGTTTGGATTTGGGTGACAAGATAGCACAGTGCTTAGCACTGCTGCTTCACAGCTCCAGAGTCCTGGGTTCGATTCCTGCCTCGGGTTACTGACTGTGTGGAGTTTGCACATTCTCCTTGTGTCTGTGTGGGTTTCTGCTGGGTACTCTGGTTTCTTCCCATAATCCAAAGATGTGCGGGTTAGTTTAATTGGCCACGCAAAGAAATTGCCCCTTAGTATCCAGGGATGCAGAGGTTAGAGGGATTAGTGGGTATAATATATGGGGGTAGGGCCTGGGTGGGATTGTGTTTGGTGCAGATTTAATGGGCTGAAGAGCCTCTTTCTGCACTGTAGAGTTCTATGATTTATTATTGGTATACAGTGAAAAATATTGTTTCTTGCGCACTATACATACTGTTCATAGGGAAGAAAAGGAGAGGGTGCAGAATGTAGTGTTACAGTCATAGCTAGGATATAGAGAAAGATCAACAAAATGCAAGATTGATGCATTCAAAAGTCTGATGGCAGCAGGGAAGAAGCTGTTCTTGAGATGGTTGGCACATGATCTTAGACTTTTGTATCTTTTTTCTGACAAAGAAGAAAGAATACAGTATGTCTGGAGTGACTGGGATCCTTGATTATGCTGGCTTCTTTCACAAGGCAGCGGGAAGTGAAGAATACCTCAGTATGATAACCATGGTATTGCTTTGATTCAGTAGCGCCCATGAATTCTATGATTCTACAAGTCAAAGTCAGGGTCATTCCCTACTGAGCACATGGTCCGCGTGTACATGTGAGTTCAGTATTGTGGATGTGCCGCACTGTTGAAGATGCCATATTCAGAGTGAAGTGTTAAACCCCAAGTCCCATCTGCCTTCTGATGTACAAGGTCCACAGTACGGCAGGGGTTTTTCTCTCAGAACCCTGGCCACCTTTATCCAGCAGCCAGTAGCATAGTAAATAAATAGAGGCAGGAATTCTCCGAAGTTGTTGCCAGTGCTGCCACTGCTGGCAGGAACAGAGAATTTGACACTCAGCCAAATATCTATTCACTGCAGCAGAATCAGAAATTCCCAGGTACGGGAAAGGTCTGTGAACTCTGCAACGATGGAGGTTGAGGGGCAACCTGATAGAAGTTTACAAGATTGTGAAAGGCATGGAAAGAGTAGATAGTCAGAACCTTCTTCCTAAGGTAGAAGAGTCAGTTACTCAGGGACACAGGTTTAAGATGTGATCGGCAAGGTTTAAAGGATATGCACAAGAATATTTACACAGAGAGTGATGGGTGCCTGAAATTCACTGCTGGGGGAGGTCGTGGAAGCAGATACGATAGTGACTTTTAAGGGGCGCCTTGGCAAATACATGACTAGGATGGGAATAAAGAGATATGGTCCCTGGAAGGGTCAATGGGTTTTAGTTCAATCAGGCAGCATGATCGATGTAGGCTTGGAGGGCCAAAGGCCCTGTTCTTTCTTCTTTCCTTAGTCTAATATCTGGACAATTTACCGAGTTGTCCTGTGAGTGAATGGGCGACCATGTTAGGTTGATTAGGCTATTGAGTTGGACAAGCAGCCATGATCATAATGAATGGCAGAGAAAGCTCAAAGGGCCGAATGGCCTCCTCTTGCTCCTACCTTCTATGTTTCTATATTTCACACTGCTTTTCAGCTGAGATCCTCGTAGCTTCTTGATGTAACTCCATAATAAAAAACCTGGAGGGGAGCATTCCCGTCCCACCCGCCGCAGGATTCACCGAGGGCAGGGCAGAAAATTTGGCAGACCAAGTTCCTGGGCAGGCATTTCTAGTCTTGGGGCATGCATGGATGGAAAATCCCATTGCTTCTTTCTACCATTTCACTTGAGGTTCTCCGAATCCTCCATCTGAGTTATGGAAAGCAACAGGGATTAACATTTGAGGGTTTATGCATTAATAGTGTGCCTTCTTACATTTGATCTTATTCATAGCATTGCACTGCTCCCTCACTGTCTCACAATCTGCAACACAGTTCCTATTCTAATCAAAAGTGAATAAGTAAAATTTTCTGAATATCTCCACTGCCACTTCATTTATTTGCTGCATAATTAAAATCACTCATAATTCACATTCTCCTTTACTTTAGAGATTCCTCAGTTGCTTGATTAATTTTGTAATGATTGTCTGAAACATTTCACAACCAATGCTTTCAGTCTTTTTGTGATGGAAACTAAAGTGCAAGAGGCAGCTATTCAATCCATCGAGCATGTGCTAGAGTTTGCTGTCCAACTACAGATAATCCTTTTCAGCTTTTCTGCCATTCATTTTATCTTTAGTTAAACTATCTTTTCTTCTTGTGGAAACAATAGTAAAATAATACAGATGATGTAAAGCTGGATTCCATATTCCCAAACAGAGCATAGAATCATAGAATTGCAGAAGGAGGCCATTTGGCCCATCGAGCCTGCCCCGATAATAAGCCCTCCAGGCTCTATCCCCATATATTCATCCTGTTAATCCTCCTGACACCAAGGGACAATTTAGCATGGCCAACTAACCCAACCCAAACATTTTTGGAGTGTGGAAGGAAACCATGCACATCCAAAGGAAACCCACACTGGCATGGGGAGAATGTGCAAACTCTGCAAGACAATCATCCAAGGTTGGAATTGAATCTGGACCCCAGGCGCTGTGAGGCAGCAGTGTTAACCACCGTGCTACCCTTACACTATGAGATACTGCTGCCTCTCAGCACCAGGGAACTGGGTTTAATTCAAGCCTTGGATCACCATCTGTGTGGAATTGTCCATGTCTATAATACAAGGAAATCTCCATGTGAGTTCTTCAAGCTGACTGGGATCGGAGCTGGTAAGTGGAAAATACTAATAATTAGGTAGCATGGTGGCTCAGTGGTTAGCACTACAACCTCACAGCACCAGGGAACCAGGTTCAATTCCAGCTTTGGGTCACTGTGGATTTTGTCCATGTGGTCCATAGAACATAGAAGCCCTACTGTACAGAAAGAGGCCATTTGGCCCATCGAGTCTGCACCGACCACAATCCCACCCTGGCCCAATCCCATATCCCTACATTTTCACCCATTAATCCCCCTAACCTACACATCTCAGGACACCTAGAGGCAATTTTTAGCATGGCCAATCAACTGAAACCGCACATCTTTGGACTGTGGGAGGAAACCCACGCAGACACAAGGAGAATGTGCAAATTCCACATAGACAATGACCCAAGCCTGGAATCGAACTCAGGCCCCTGGAGCTGTGAAGCAGCAGTGCTAATCACTGTGCTACCGTGCAGCTCACAGTCCAAAGATGTGTAAGTTTGGTGGATTTGCCATAGCAAATGCACAAGTTTACGGGGATAGGGCAGGTGGGGAGAAAGGCAATGTTGGTGGAGTAAGTTTTCAGAGAGTTAATGCAGACTTAACAAGCCAAATGAACTCCTTTTATACTGTATTTATGATTCAAAGAGTGTTATTAATAAGAAATGAAAAAGGCAGCGATAAATGTATCTCACCTTTCTTTCCAAGTGTAAAATGCTCCTTAAAATGTACTCCTTTCACCAATCTCTTAGTCACACGACCTAATATCTTCTGGTGTGGCTCAGTGTCAACTTTTGATTTGATTTGATTTATTATTGTCACATGTAATAATATGCAGCAAAAAATGTTACTTCTGGTGCACTATGCAGACAAAGCATACCATTCATAGAGAAGGAAACAAGAGAGTGCAGAATGTAGTGTTACAGTTATCACTAGGGCGTAGAGAAAGATCAACTTCATGCAAGGCAAGACCATTCAAATGTCTAACAGCAGAAGGGAATATGTTCTTAAGTCAATGTTATTTGATAATTTATTTGAAAATCATAGAATCCCTTTAGTGCAGAAGGAGGCTATTCGGCCCATCGAGCTTGCACCAACAATGATCCCACTCAGACCCTATTCCTGTAATCTATCCCTGTAATTCCAATATATTTACCTTGCTAATCCCCCTAATAATTTTTGACATGATGCTTCAGCTATTTTATTCTGCTAGTGGAACTGTATAAAAGCAACTGTTGTGTTATCTACTGAAAAATCGTGTAACTACTTCCCTCAATCTGTCTTCCTTCTCATCTACAGTCAAAAGATCTTTAAAATACAAATTTGGCTTCATCTACAGCCCCCAAATGTTGGTTTCCACTAAGATTATGGTTGTACAGCAATGCAAGACTTGGCTGGCATTTAAGTCAGAGATTTAGATCGATGATTCACATCCAAGAGTTACTGTCATCTCAATCCAAATATTTCTGCAGAAAGGATCAGCATCAGCAGTGAAAATTCGCACACTGCTTCTGCTGTTCACGGCACCCTCAAACTTTGTCCTTTGAATGCACAGTTTCAGATCTAAAATTAAGCACAATTTATTGAGCCAAGTGTAACGATTCTGGATCATAATCGTCAAATTGTTGGTAAAATCTGATGTGGAGATGTCGGTGTTGGACTGGGATAAACACAGTAAGAAGTCTCACAACACCAAGTTAAAGTCCAACAGATTTATTTGTGTCTTTAAGGTAATCAAATCCCCACTTAGATTGCCTGTACCTTTAAGACTTGATTACTTGTAAAGACTCACATTCCAACCTTTATTTTGTAAATTGAATTTGTATCTTTATATGCCCTGTTTGTGAACAGAGTTCCCAGTCATCTGGTGAAGGGACAACGCTCTGAAAGCTTGTGGCTTGTGCTACCAAATAAACCTGTTGGACTTTAACCTGGTGTTGTGAGACTTTATACAGAGTCCTAAATCACAGCCTTCAGGAGAAAATTGTTATACAGAAGCCAGGGCTAAGCATGGTTGACACGGTTAGTAGTAGTTCAGGTTGCTTTATTAGCAACCCAAAATCATTAATTCAAATGTCCTCGTTCCCTTGGGATGTGGAAAATTTAATCAATTTTGTAATTTATGTATTAGTTCTAAACTTAAGTGAGGCGTAAGGACAGGGGGAAGATATTCAACCTCTTGAGTCTAGTGGCATTATTCAAAGACTATTAATCCAGAAACTCAGCTAATGTTTGGGGACCTGAGTTCGAATTCTGTCATGGCAGAGAGTGGAATTTGAATTCAATAAAAAATAACCAGAATTAAGAATCTACTGAGGCCCACAAAAACTATTGCTGATTATTCAAAAAACCCATCTTGTTCCTTGACTGGAAAGAAATATTCCATCCATATCTGGTCTGGCTTATGTGTGACTCCAGCATCACGGCAATGTGGTTGATTCGCAACTCCCCATGAGTGATTCGGAATGGGCAATAAATGCTGGTCAGTCAGCAATAACCATGTCCCACAAATTCATTTTAAAAAGTTGATTCTGATGTGCAATCAGATCATACTTGATCTGTGCCCCAGCTTCCTTTTCCTGTTTTTTTCCTTCGTATCTCTTATTAACCATCCCTTACAAAACTCTGTTCATCCCAGTCCTGAAAATTTCTATTGATCCCTTGCATCCTGAGGGAGATGTTTTTATATTTCCACACCTTTTCTGTGAGAAACCAACTGTGAAATCTGCCAGATTGTTGTGAAACCCCAAGTGATTTATGGATGCCCTTCACCCTCAGGCCTCCATTGGTAACAGTTTTCACTTGACTTGATTGATCCGCAATTCTGCATCAGTATCACCAGACGAAGAAGCATATTTTGCCAATATTTATGGATGAAACAACATTGGTCATTCAGTAATGATCAAATAATCTGCGGGGCAGTGGAGGGAAGGGCTTTTGTGATGGTGAGTGAGGCACAAGAATTGGCCAGACACCAGGGGTATCTCCCCTACACTTTTTCAAAATAGTGCCATGGGGTCTTTTATGTCCATCCAATAAAACGGATGGGATATTTCATTAGAAGGAAAAAAAACATTTTCAACTGTGCAATGCTTCCTCCAAACTGACTTCAGTACACAAGCCCTGGAGAAGGGCTTGAATCCTTGTGACCCAGAGAGGAGAACACTATGAACTGAGCTACAACCAACATCTTCAGAAGTGTTTTACTCAGTTATAAAAACATTCATTACAGATGTTACCTAACATCAGACACACCAGGGACCCAGGTTCAATTCCAGCCATGGTCACTGTCTGTGTGGAGTCTGCACATTCTCCCCATGTCAGCATGTTCCCATTTCTTGCCACACTCCAAAAATGTGCAGGTTAGGTGGATTAGACGTGCTAAATTGTCCCTTAGTGTCCTAAGGTGTGGCAGTACACAGCAGAGAATTGGTGCAGACAACCAAGCGGTCTCTTTCTGTACTGAAGGGATTCTATGATTTTATGATTGATTCTATCATCATTGTGCAAGCCCCCGCCATTAAAACACAAAAACACGGATACCACAGTCGTTCAAGACAAATGTCCACTACAATCTTCGCAGGACATTTAGACAATATGGGTGGAATTTTACCAGCATGTCTACCCAAGGTTCAGACATTTTGCCTGAGGCCAACAGAGAGCACCATTTTCCAAGCCTTGTCCGCCCCCAGAACCGGGGCAGGCTGCCGGTAGAATTGCGACCAGTAAGTAAATATAGTTTCGCTCACACCTTGAGAACAAATTCAAAACGAAAAAGTGGAAAGGAAAAAATGCAAGAGATTGTAATTTTGCCGGCAATCTCAGTCACTGACGATAATTGCGGAGATATAGAAAAAATGGAATAGATATAAGGACCGGCACAAGTGGGATTTGAAGTGCCGAGTCTGTATTTCAGAAGCTTCACTATTATATGCAATATAATTATTATTCTGTCAAGGAACTTCATCAAGTTTTCAAAAGGAATATTCTGTGCTCATTACATTTCATTTCGCAGCAGATGAGCCATTAATTTGCAGTTGTTGTAACTGAAAATACTTCAATAATACATTAATATACTAAGCAGCAATTTATTACAGTTTTTTCAGAACTGACATTTAACAGGAGTAAGACTATCACAGCCTCTTGGCAACAAATAGCGCACATCCTCATTAAAGATCAGAGTATGATTCAAGTAGGGGAAAATGCTCAGAGTAGTAAAGTTCTGGCAGCACGAGGAACAGCGAAGGTGGATCCTCCTGCCTGTCCCAACCCCATGATTGTTTTCCATTGGCTGGCTCTGGGATCTTCCAGCCCCGCCACTATCTGTGGCCTTTTGCATTACTCATCAGCTGCGCCACCGGGGAACCTGCCACAGTGGGGCCACCACTAGTGGGATCTTGCAGTGCAGCTGCAGCAGGGTCACTATCAGTGGGATCTTACAGTCCCTCTGATGGAAGGGATTGGAAAATTCAGTCTTAAATCTTGCAGCAAGTATTGGAAGAAGCATGTGAAGGAATGGTCAGAACTGATGATAAAATGGGAAATGCTTAGAATGGAAATTGTTACGATGGACATTTAAGTTTATTTATTAGTGTCATTCACTCTACAATGAAGTTACTGAGAAAATCCCCTAGTCGCTACATTCCAGTGCCTGTTCGGATGCATTGAGGGAGAATTTGGCACAACAACTGCACCTAACCAGCATATTTTTCACATTGTGAGTGGAAACTGGAGCACCCAGAGGGAACCCATGCAAACATGGGGAGAACATGCAGGCTCACGCAGATGGTGATCTAAACTGCAAATTGAGCCTGTGTTCCTGTGAGGCATCAGTGCCAACCACTGTGCCACCGTGCTTCCAGGTACCTGTAAGGAGGCATCACTTGATGTGATGTCCATCACAACCAATTCCAAGACAGACAATAATGAATTACCCATGGCAGAATACTGCAGCAGTACTACAGGCCAGATGTGTTGACATTGTCTGCCAGTGAACATTATCCTCAAATAATGAATCCACATTATTGTTTTACCAGTTCTTATCATGTGCCTGTGGTAAACATGAGAAAGCAACAGAAATTATTAAGGTTATGGGGAGAAAGCAGAATTAGACTATTGAGTTGGATGATCAGCCATGATTGTAATAAATTGCGGAGCAGATTGGAAGGGCCAAATGACTTCCTCCTGCTCCTGACTTCTATGAACAATGATAAATGCTCAATTTGTAAAGGCTGAGACTGGGGTCTGTTGTTGAGAAATCCTGGCCGTGGATTAATGCTGGGCAGGATAGGCTTTGTGTTTGGCGAGAACTCATGACTGGTGGAATGTTTGAGTACTCTGAATAAAAAAGTTCACCCTTCCCATTCAATAACAAGTGAGGAATCATGCTGCAAATCAATTGGTTTTCTTTGAGTTACTTTCATTGTTCTGCTGGAGTTCTGAAGCTCTCCATTACTGCTGAACTGTGGAATGGGATTTTCCATCCATTCTCGCCCAAAAACTGGAAATTCCAGCCCGAAGTCAATGGACCTCTGCATGGTCTTTTCCCACCTGGAGATGTCATGGGTAAGTTTTTCACTCAGTCGGTGGTGAGTGAGTGGAATCGGCTGCCATTGATGGTGGTGGAGGCGAACTCGGGGTGTTTTAAGAGACTTCTGGATGAGCACATGTGATTAAATGGGATTGAGGTTTATAGATAGGCCTGGTAGATAGGGATATGATCAGCTCAACTTGTGGGCCAAAGGCCCTATTTGTGCTGTAGTGTTCTATGTTCTATACGATTCTGTGGTAGGTGGGATGGAAAATTCTGCCCATGGTTATCAGCTGTTCTTTGGAATCTGGCACAGATCATCATTCTTTGATACAGAGCTCTGACCATTGTCGGGGTGGAGTGGGGGATGTGGTTCCAATTATATTGAGCAATGAGATGGTGGGAGAGGATTGCCACAGTCTTTCTCATCGTTTGCGTGCATGCAGTCTCTGCAATGGATCAATGGAAGCTGGGACCTCACAAGATCTGTAAAGTTCAGATATTTAATGATTTCAGCACTGTGTCACTAACCAAGCTTATTCCTATTTTAGAAAGAAAAGTGGCTTTGTTGTTCAACAAATTACATCAGAAATCAACTAAAACACTCAATGGAGAGAGTCCTGTCCCTGATGAGGGATTGATTAGTATCAAACTAGGAAGGTGGCACGGTGGTAAGGTGGATAGCATTGCTGCCACACAGTGCCAGGTTTGATTCCAGCATTGAGTGATTGTCTATGTAGATTTTGGACATTCTCTGTGTGTCTGTGTCTGGGTGCTCCAGTTTCCTCCCACAGTACAAAAATGTGAAGGTTAGATAGATTAGCCATGGTAAATGCATAGTGATGTAGGGTTAGGATAGGGGAGTGAGCCTCGATAAGGTGCTCTGTCAGAGAGTTAGTGCAGATCCAAATAGCCTCCTTCTGCAATATAGCAACTCGATGGAATCTGTAGGAGGAAGATCAGATGACTCAGAATAAGTGCCCGATGAATGAGTGGCAAACAGAACGGTTACGTGGAACGGATGTTTTTTTCTGGCATCTACTTTCTCCAGTTCCACATTGTTTAATTGATAAAGCTAGCTGAGGGACCAAACTATCCTTGAGAAATTTAAAATGTTTAAGACAGAACACAAGTCAAATCAGATGTAATTCTCTAAAACCAAAAACTCTGCAGATTATAGGAGAACATAAATATTGTATTTCTATGTTTGCTTAATGCAAACTTTACAATCTCGTACAGCATTGGTTAACAAAATGCATATTTGATTTCTGTGAAGATGCAGAACAGGGTTTCTCAACGAGTGGATTTGCTGTAAAGGTTCAACAGTTACTGTTAACGAGAACCACATTCTACTGGTGAAACTGAAAGTGTTTTTGGGCAATTTCTGCTGGTCACATGGTTTAAGTTCTGGTTACTTACTCATTAGCATATTCTCTCTTGAAAACATTATCACAGCTGCAAAGAAAAAGAGGCAAGATTTGAAGATCTTGGAAATATTGATTTAAAATGGACATTGGTGCAATTATTTGGGAAATTAAGCCAGTGTTTGATATATACAGAAACCCATCTCCATGTTCAAATTCCAATTACATACTAATCCTCAGACTCATACCTTTTTCCATCATGATCCTTGGACATGCTAAATTGCTTCACAACCAATGGGATACTATTGCAATGCAACAAATAGCAGCCAATTTTCACACAGTAACATTCCAGAAACAGCAACATGATGGTCATCAGAACATGTGTGTTAGCAACGTTAGTTCTAGGATGAATACTGGCTCTGATACTGTGGAGAACTTCTCTGTTCTTTCACTCAAATGTCAGCCTGAATTGTGCGCTGAAATCCCTGGAGCAGGATTCAACTCCGTGACCTTGACTTAGATAGATGCTCACTCTCACCAAGGCTGACAAGTGGCAGAAAAACAAAAATCAAAAGAATACTGACCATAACCAGGGGAAGAGAGAGGAAGAGACGACAAGTCACAGCACTAAGTCACTGTAGGTTAGAAGTGAAACAATCATCCCCCGATGTGCATGTAACAATAGCCCAAGATTTGTGCCAGTAACGATAGCAAAACTGTCAGAGTTCACTGTTAGAACGCCACTGAAAATGTAACTTCTGGAACACACAATGCATTGGGGGGGGGGGGTGAAAAAAAGACATGAAAGTACAGAAGCTGCCAGTAATTCTGTGCAGGATGCATTTGGGAGGTCCACCATAGTGTCAATGTGTAAACAATTGGTGAAATTCTGAAAGACGCTATGTTTATGCTGTTAGTTGTTCTATAATATCGTTCGAAAAAGTTACACCATGCCGAGTGAAGTGTAACTGAATTTTTAATGAGGGACTAAGCAGAAAAATAGATCGGCATGGTGGCATAATGGATCACTATCTGTGTAGAGTTTGCATGTTCCCCCCATGTCTGCATGGATTTCCTCCAGGTGCTCCGGTTTCCTCCCACATTTCGAAAGATGTGCTGGATAGGTGCATTGGCAATGCTAAATTCTCCCTCCGTGTATCCGAACATGCACCAGAGTGTGGCGATGAGGGGATTTTCACTATAACTTCATTGCAGTGTTCATGGAACTCTACATGTGACACTAATAAATGAATTTTAAACCCTAAACTTTAATTACTGCTAAAATAATGCATAATTATGTATTTGTGGATTGCTACAAATGTTCCCATTGCAATCATATTTCCCCCTTAAAATGTAAAGTTATAGTTAGCTTCCATCTTAATCCATAATCATTTATTTTAATATCAGATTATTTAAATTAAACGTGAAGGCATTCACTGCTTTTGACTTGCTAGTTTGTTGTCAGTGAGAATACTGCAATATCATTGGCTGCATTGTGGAAATTTTGCTTTTTCTGCAAGGTTACTTATTTTACCACCATTGGATGTCTGACAATTCCCTTGAGCTAATGTTCAATTTAGACTGTTTTGGGGAGAAGTGAAAGCATACGACAGGGATTGTAAAACCTGTAACTCAACTGATTAATGAGCAGCACTCCATAAACTTGTGAGTGCAAGTAAACTTTTTAGACTTTAACCTGGTATTGTAAGACTTCTTACAAAAGCTATATGGGTACTTGTCTTCAACATGTCAAATAGGTTTCCTGTGGGTGCTCTAATTTCCTCTCCATTCAAAGATGTGCAGTTTAGGTTGATTGACTATGCTAAATTACCCCTTCATTTCCCAAGATGTGTAGTTAGGGAATTAGCCAGGGGAAATGTCTGGGATTATGGGGATAGGATCTAGATGGAATGCACTGTCAGAAAGCTAGTGCAGACTTAGAATCATAGAATCTTACAGTGCAGAAGGAGGCCATTCTGCCTGTCGAGTCTGCACTGACCACAATCCCACACAGGTCCCCTCCCCATAACCTCGTGCATTTACCCTAGCTGGACTCCCTGACATTAAGTGGCAATTTAGCACAGCCAACTGCACATCTTTAGACTGTGGGAGAAAACTGGAGCACTGGGAGGAAACCCATGCAGACACTGTGAGAATGTGCAAACTTCACACAGAGAGACACCCAAGCCGGGAATCAAACCCGGGTCCCTGTCATTGAGAGGCAGCAATGCCAACCACTCTGCCACCGTGCCACTATTACTTGATCGGCTGATTGACCTCCTTCTGCTCTGCGGTGAATGGATGATTTTATGATTAGCAACAAGTGTCATTGTTTCACTATTAACCACAAGAGTCGAGGCATATATGCTTCTTTAAATGGAAGCAAAAGATGCCATGGCCCTTGGTGAACTGTGGCTCAGTCCATCAACTCTGTGATCCAAGGTTTTCTGTTTAAGTCCTACTCCAGAACTTGCAGATCGCAAGTCAGCACAGAAAGAGTGCTGAGGAGGTGCTGTCCTTTGAATGAGATATTAAAACTGAGACCCTGCTGGTCTGCTTAGGCGGACATGAATGAGTCCCTGGTATTTTATAGGTGAATATCCATTTATTGAATTAGGCAGACATTCTGATGGCTACAGCTGTTACATTGTGATGCTATAGTTTATCAGTGAATACCAATTTCCCCTCTTTCCTTTTGGATCCTCTCCTTGTTCAGAAACCACCCCACTGCTGGGATAAAAATCCTGTTCTTAAGTACAGGGATGATTCTCAAGTACGCTGTGCATCACCTACTCTCTGCCTGCTTTGAAGAATGTCTTGGTTTACTCTTAAAGGGGTCTGAATTTCCAACATTGTCACATGGCTGTACTGTGAAGACAAGCAGGAGAGTTATTCTCGGTGTCCTGGCTATATTTTTCCCTCGATTACCATTACAAAAACATATCATCTGGTCACTATCACATGGTTGTTTATGGGAGTCTGCTGTACATGGATTGCTCACCACCTTTCCTACATTACAACAATGCCTACACTTTAAAAAGTACTTCATTGGCTGCAAAGTGCTTTGAGACATCTAGTGAAAAGTGTTACATCAACACAAACCTTTCTTTTCTTCCTAGGATCATCGTTTTTTTTGTTAAACAGAAGTAATGAAACTGCCAGGAATGATTTCGGAAAGAGATCTGTACATTTTTGACAGCTCACTTTGAATTCTCTCCCTCTTTCTCTCGCTCCATCTCCCTGATCTGGATATTGGTATTTATCCTTCTTCCACTGTGCATATTAACAAACGGAGAAATCTTTTAACAGCAACAAACCCTTGAAGAGATGCTTTTATTATGGACAGCAAGCAAACCTGCTGGGAACATCAGTAGTTTTAATAACTAACTTTCCACTGGGCCATTTCAGAAATATCAAGATATGAAATTTACGAGAACAATAATGCTAAGTAGATGCCAGTACCTTCTCTGTGACACTTGTAACAATATTGCATTCTTGAAGTATTTTGGTAACCTGAGATTTGAAACTGCACGTGTTATTAAATGCGATGTCTGTGGTAGATGATGAATTATAAATTCATTCAACTGTTATTACATTTTTATATTAAATATTAAAATCCCACTTGCTCATTCTTTTTGAAATTCTGCTCACACTGAGCTTTCCTTGCACTCATTAATGTTTTACATTGTCACTCAGCAAAGCGGTTTCATTATTTCTTTAGCTAATTGAAGGTGATTCAGGAAAATAAGAAGAAGGAGAAGAAAACAGGAAAGCTGAAAGAAGTCCCATCAACTTGCTCCTCACAGAATGGCAATACTTCCAACCAGATTCTATTCAGGATTTATGGTTTTGAGAATGGCAACAGTTAATGCTTTCTAGCCCTCCCAAGCTCACAGGGGAAGGCGATGCTGCGGGGACGGTGGGCGGGTGGGTGGGGAGCATCACGGCAAACACTGATTGGGAGGGAACAAATGGAGGCATTGAATTTCTATAGTGCAGAAGGAGGCCATTTGGCCCATCAAGCTTGCACCAACCATAATCCCAGCCAGCCCCTATCCCCATAACCCCATGCATTTACCCTCCATGACACTAAGGGACAATTTGCCATGGCCAATAAACCTAACCTTTCGAGTTTGGGAGGAAACCAGAGCGTCTGGAGGTTATCCACGTAGATGCGGGGGAGAACGTGCAAACTCCACACAGACAGTGACCCGAAGCCGGAATTGTACTCAGATCCCTGGTACCATGAGGCAACTGTGCTAACCACAACGTATCTTAAACACTATGTATCGTTAAGATATCTTCAGCATTCTCAGGATGTGGGTATCAGTGACAAAGCTGGCATTTGTTACCCCATTTTAATTACAGTCAATAAAAGGTGTTGCTGTGTCCCAACGTGGAAGCGCCGCAATACATGTGGTGAATGTGCTCCCAAACTGCAGTTAGAGAAGCAAGTTCCTGGACTGCGAGCCAGCCAACATATTAGGTTAGAATGTGGCTTACAATGGAATGTGGGAAAGAGGGCATGGTGACACAGTGATTAGCACTGCTGCCTCACAATGCCAGGGGCCCGAGTTCAATTCTGGCTTTGGGTGACTTATTGTGTGGAGTTTGTACATTCTCCCTGTGATTGTATGAGTTCCTCCTGCACTCCAAAGATATGCAGGCTGGGTTAAATGGCCATGTTAAATTGCTCCTTATTCAAGGTAAATTAGCAGTATTTGCATAGATTTCCTCCAGGTGCTCTGGTTTCCTCCAAAGATGTACAGGTTTGACAGATTGGCCATGCTAAATTGCCCCTTCACACCTCAAGATGTATAGTTTAGAAGCATTAGTGGAATAAATACGTGGGGTTACGGACAAGGGTCTGGGTAGGATACTCTGTAAGAGAGTCGGTATACCTGATGGGCCAAATGGCTTCCTTCTGTACTGTAGGAATTCTATGATGTAGAAGATTTTACGGTTCTATGGGTTGGTGAACAGGAATCTAAGTCCCAACTAAAATAACAAAGCAGAAACCTTAGTTGGAGGGTGTGTTGTATAAAGATGAAATGAGCAGAGTGAAAGGAGACATGAACAAGGAGCCAGCAATGGAAGCAAACTTGTCAATGACGCACTGACTCATTGAAGTAGTGACATACACTGCTTGTTCCTAATAGCGCTCCTGTTTATGGTGAGTAAGTGGGCAATTTCCCATCACCTGAAAAGCCAATTATAAAGGTGACACTTGCAATGCACTGAACGTTCTGGTTATTTTGGGCAATTCAGTCAGCTTGTTAAAGTGCGATTACCTTAATTAGTTAATTCTCTCTACTTTACCATTTGAGAAGCTCTGCTGATTCCAGGCAAATTGGAATGTAATTAAACTTCTTTCAGCATCTAGCATTCACCTGGTGTGTAGGAACTGAGGTAGATCAGTGTAGTTAGACATTGGTGCTGATGGTATCAAATGAGATGATGAGTTAATGGGACCAAAATGTTGCCCAACTCTAATTGTCCTTGAACTGAAAAGCTTGATGGGTCAAATCAGAGGGTAGTGAAGAGTTAACCACATTTATAGAATCATGATAGAATCCCACAGTGGAAAAGGAAGCTATTCAATCCATCAAGCCTGTACAATCTCACCCATGCATTTACCCTAACTAGTCTCTTGACACTAAGGGGTAATTTAGCATGCCAATCCACCCAACCTACATATCTTTGGACTGGGGGAGGAAACTGGGGCACCCAGAGGAAATCCATGCAGACATAGGGAGAATGTACAAACTCCACCCGACAATGTCCCAAGGCCGGAATTGAACCTGGTCCCTGATGCTGTGAGACAGCAGTGCTAACCACTGTGACATTGTGCCGTGTCTGGAGTCAAATGTAGTAAGAAGTCTGGCAACACCAGGTTTAATAGGCCAGGTAAGGATGGCAGATTTCTTTCCTTAAAGGAAAAGATGGATTTTTACACCAATTTGTGATAATTTCATGGCCACCATTACTGAGACAAGAGTTTAAATTCAAATGTTTTCTCTGATACTTAAATTCCACTAGCTGCCATAGTGGGATTTGAACCTATACCTTGGAGGATGGGCCTAGGTCTTTGAATTATACAGCCAGTGATATTTCTACTGCGCCACCATCTCCTCAAGGTCAATGACCTGAATTTTCTGGCTGTTCACGATCGTGGGATTCTCCAGTCCTACTGCAGTGAACAGAGATTTGGCGGTGTGCCAAATTCTCCCTCTTTGCTTGTAGCGTCGAAGGGACATGAGTGCCGGAAAATCCTGCCCAAGGTTTTTTAGATAGAATTATCTGAAACATGACCTATTTCTCTGCCTGTCCAAAATTGGCTAAGTGTTTTGCACATCATGGGCAGAATTTTCCCATCCCACCTGCATCTAAATGGAGGGGATACCGGCCATGTAAAGGTCTGTTTACCTCGAGTGGGATTTTCCGATCTTGGGGCGAGTGCAGATGGAAAATCCTGCCCAATGTTTCTATTTCAGATTTCTAACTGCAGGCATATTTTGCTTGTGCTCCAGTAACTCTTTATGTGGCTCCCTGTCAAATTTTATTTGGTAACACTCCTGTGATTAGCCTTGGGATGTTTGCACCATGTTAAAGATGCTACATAAGCGCATGTCATTGCTATTGTTCAGTTGGGAAATAATTCCTCCAAATAGCTTCAGTTCTAGCTCCTTCTTGTGCAAATCACGTTGAAAGGCACCAATGTCAGTCTGAATCTGAGCCAGAAACACTTCCTTTTTCATATCACTGGCCTTGCAGGGCATCAGAATTCAGCTCACCAATATAACTTAGTATGTTCCCTGCATTGTTAGTGTTTATATAGACATCTTGAAGGCTAAGGACCCATTATAAAACTGTAAAGGGATGCAACCACTTAAAATTACGGAGGGTTGACATCATTGATGGACAAAATTGAAAGGTGGAGAAGAAAACATGCATAGATGAAAGGGAGTTTGTGGCCCATTGATTCTGGACCAATTGATGGAGAAACAGGTATGCTACAAAGTGAGTGGATATAAGGAATCTTGCCCTCGTCAACACCCTAAGCATGGCCCCTTTGAACAGAGAGATTTCAAGTCTAAAGAGGAAGGTGCCTCTCAGGGCTACAAGACAACCAACTATTGTGTTAGATTTTTATGAATTAAGCACAGAAGGTTCAGGTACAGGTTACAATTGTTTATTTATGATGGAGCACTGTGTTAGATACCTCAAATACGGCACTTCCTCCACATATAGCACTCAATCCTAACACAACACCCTCCTCTCTGAGTCTATTCTTTCAAAGATGTTCCCGTAACTTGCTCTGAAAATTGGCCGTGAGGTCTTGCTTCTTGCTGCAGTCTCAACAAATCTGGCTTGAAATTATTGCTTTTTCTCCACCCCAAGAATAGTTTGGACTCTTTCAGTCATTAACCCATTGAGGCTTTTTCTCAGAGAATGTTGCAGGCCTCCCACACACCCTCGCTCCCCCATGCCCCCACCCCTGCTCTTCTTCCTTTACTTTATCTTTACATATCTCTTAGTTTAATACTCATGTCAGTCCTCCTCCTTAATGTTGTGTGCGTCCTGCCGACCCTTCTTTCAACCCCCCTTGCAAAGTGTGTTAAGTACTGCTTTCTGCATGAATGGCTCTATAAATATATTGTTTTCTTATAGTCACTGAAGGAAAAATCAGCCACCAAATGTTTCAGCATCAATGAGTATCTTGTGGTGGTTACAAGGATGATATTTTAATGGGCACCAATTCATCACCCAGTGGCCCCAGCCTACATTGGTTCCCTGTCCATCTATGCCATTCTTTGAAAATTCTCTTCCTTCTGTTCAAGCCCTTCCACAGCCTCACCATTTATGGGAAGAGGGTCATTGCATGGTGTGCAGATTGAGGGTCAGTCATTATTATATTGAATGGTGGAGCAGGCTTCAGAGTTCGAAAGGTCATGAGCCTTGGGAGTTCCTTGGGAATTGCATAAGTTGTGCATGATATTGATGCATTTCTGTTTTATCCTACAAGTACTTCAGTCTGCCTTGTTGTCTAACAAGGAGCGTACATGCGATGGGTTGTGAGAGGGCTGCTCCTTGGATTTTTTGAGAGTATCCACGTCGTTAGTGTACACTTGAACTGGACCAACTGATGGGCAACACGACAGCTCAGTGACTGTCGCTGTGCTGTGCAGATACATGGATTTGGGCCTGTATCTGTGGGAGTTTGCACATTCTCCTCGTGCTTGTGTGGGCTTTCTCCAGGTACTCTGGTTTACTCTCACACCCCAAAGATGTGCTCTTAGGCTGATTGGCAAAATAAGTTCTCCCTAAATTGTCTCACTAATTTGGTTCCAATGCAGATTTCTATATTAATGCAGATTTCTATAAACATAGACAGGGATCATGGGTGGAAGTGGGGACGTCGAGGTGGCAGCGTGAGCTCGTTGGGCCGAAGGGCCAGTTTCCCATGTTGTTTTGTTCTTTGTTCCTTGTTCTTTGACTTCCCAAGTGGAATACACAATAAATGGGAATATCCTGAGAGAGGTGGATGAAGTGAGAGATCATGGCATGTAAGTGCACAGGTCCCTAAAGGTAGCAATACAGGTGGAACATTGAACATTACAGCGCAGTACAGGCCCTTTGGCTCTCAATCTTGTGCCAACCTGTGAAACCAATCTAAAGCCCACCTAACCTACACTATTCCAATATCATCCATATGTTTATCTAATAATTATTTAAATGCCCTTAATGTTGGCGAATCCACTACAGTTGCAGGAGGGCATTCCACGCTCTTACTACTCTCTGAGTAAAGAACCTATCTCTGACATCTGTCCTATATCTATCACCCCTCAGTTTATAACTATGTCCTCTCATGCTAGCCATCTCCAAGCGAGGAAAAAGGTTCGCACTGTCTATCCTATCTAATTGTCTGATCATCTTATATGCCTTTATTAAGTCACCCCTCGAATAAAAACACCTTCAAATCCCTTAGGCTTTCCTCATTAGAGTTGTGAAGGATGTTACAGGTTACAGAGGAACATAGATAAGTTGCAGAGCTGGGCTGAGAGGTGGCAAATGGAGTTTAATGTAGAAGAGTATGAGGTGGTTCTACCAATAAAAACTAACACACTGTACGCCTTCTTAACAACCTTATCAACCTGAGTTCCAACTTTCAGGGACCTACACCAAGATCTCTCTGCTTGTCGACGCTACCAAGAATCCTTCTATTAGCCCTATATTCTGTACTCCTGTTACTCTTACCAAAATGAACCATCTCACACTTTTCCGTATTAAACTCCATTTGCCATCTCTCAGCCCAACTCTGCAGCTTATCTATGTCCCTCTGTAACCTGCAACATCCTTCTGCACTGTCCACAACTCCACTGATTTTAGTATTATTTGCAAATTTATCATCCTTCTACGCCCTCATCCAGGTCACTTACAAAAAATGACAAACAGCAGTGACCCCAAAACGGATCCTTGCCATACGCCACTAGTAACTGGACTCCAGGATGAACATTTCCCATCAACCAATGGTGATGCAGGCTTGAGAGTCTGAATGAACTATCTTCTTTCAGCTAGCCAATTTCTGATCCAAACCGTTAAATCATCGTCAATCCCATACCTCCGAATCTTCTGCAACACCAAGAACGCTTTACTGGAATCCATGTACACTACATCAACTGCTTTACGCTCATCCACCTCTTTGGTCACCTTCTCAAAGAACTGAATAAGGTTTGTGAGGCATGGCCTACTCTTCACAAAACCATGTTGCCTATCGCTAATCAAATTATTCCTTTCTAGATGATTATAAATCCTATCTCTTATAATCCTTTCCAAAACTTTGCCCACAACAGAAGTAAGGCTCACTGGTCTATAATTATCAAAATTGTCTCTATTTGCGTTCTTGAACAAGGGATTAACATTTACTATCCTCCTATCTTCTGCCAGATAATGTAGATAAGGTTATAAATAAGACATATGGAATGGTCTCTTTTACTGGTAGAAGTACAGAATACAAAAATAGGGATATGAAGATAAAACTGTCACAGACATCTGGGCCACAACTTGTGTTCTGGTCACCATATTACAGGAAAGACATAATCGTTCTGGAGAGAGTGCAGAAGAAGTTTACAAGAATGTTACCAGGGCTAGACGATAATAGCTATGAGGAGAGAGTGGAGAGGCTGGGGTTTCTTTCCTTAGAACAGAGAAATACCTGATTGAGGTATACACAATTGTGAGGGGTAGGGAGTAGGCAGGAGGAACCTATTGCCTTGGCAGAGAACCAGGGGTCATATATTCAAGTTAAGTTGCAGAAGGATTAGACAGAACATGAGGAAAAACGTATTAATACAGAGGGTATCTGGAATTCACTGCCTGAGTTGGTGGTGAAAGTGATGACCCTAAACCCATTAAAAAAGTACCTGGATCTGCATCTTAAGTCACAGGGCGATGGGCCATATGCAGGATGATGGGATTAGAAATGACATTGGTCAGCTGAATGGCTCTGTTCTGTGATGGATCATTTCTTTGGTTCTATGGCCTTCTCCTGCTCCTATTTTCTATGATTCAATGATTCATCCTCAATGATTCATTCAGCTCAAAAACTCATTCTCCCTACCACAGGCTCTCATTAACTAGATATTTATAGAATCCTCTCTGCTCTCTAATTGCTGCATGCACCGTGATAACTCATCAAGACTTCTCTGACAGTATCTCCTCTTCGATCAGCACCACCTGGGAAATAGGCAACAGATACATGGGAACTCCACCACTTCTGACTTCTGCCCTGAGCTATTTTTTTCAAACTTCATTCTTAAAATTACAAAGTCAATGCTCGGAATGGATCAGGCAAACCCAAATCCATTCCTTGCTTGTTCCAAACACCAAATTCCAATTGAATCGAATTCAAGATGCCCATGAAAAAACAAGCAAGATCCAAGTTGACAAAATAAGGATTTGCGACCCATCTTGGGCTTGATCCAATGCATAATTTGAGCCAAAAGGCTGAGCCATACCCATCTTGACTTGAATATATGTTGCTAATCATTCATTGCCACTGATTGAAAATTCTAGATCTCCTTATCAGCATTGTGAGAGCATCTTACAGACACTTCAGGGTAGATTCAGAAAGAATGTTTCCAATAGTGGGGGGGTTCAGAACTGGACGTCATAGTTTGACAATAAGGGTTAAATCCTTTAGACTTGAGGTGAGGAGAAATTTCTTTACCCACTGAGTGGTGAATGTGTGGAATTCACTTCCACAGGAAGTAGTTGAGGCTAAAATGTTGTATGATTTCATGAAAAAATTGGGTGCAGTTCTTGGGGCTAAAGGGAAAGGGGGAAACAGGATATTGAATTTGGCGCTCAGCCACGATCACAATGAATGGTGGAGCAGGCTCGAAAGGCGAAAGGGCCTTCTCCTGCTTCTAGTTTCCTCCTCAAGAAGGAAGCCCTGCTGCCATCTTCCCAAGGACAATGAAGGATGGGCAATAAATACCAGCCTCGCCAAAGATGCCATCCCTCCAAGAATGAAGATTATCTTGAAAAGATAACTAATTATGTAAATTCTTTCATGTCTTGCAGATATCGGAAGAAATAAGAGATTAATGCAATCCCAACATATGACCTTACCTATAGCACAAGTGGATTTTGATTAGATCTCATCCCTAGGCTCTTTGATGTTGTCATTAATGTGAGCCTTATTCACAAAGACCCAGTACTTTGGTGGATTCTGCTAGAATACCTAATAAAGTAACTATGTAAATTCCGTATGATTAATTATTTTATTGCACTGCACTGCATCTCTGCAACACGCTGTGCAAACACAGCAGTGTATGATTAGATTTATTTCCAGGCCAAGATTAATATACCTGGAACATTATCATCCTTCAGAGAAAAAGACTCTACTAATTATGCAAATAAAATTAATGTTGGGAATTATTATCAGTTAAAAATTAGAGTTAGTCAGTTCCTAATTCCCACCTCCTTCCCTGTCTTCAAGGAAAGATGGAAAATGAGTGAAATGGAGAATGCCAATTGCTCACAATTCCACCCAGCGTAACATTGCTAATTCTTAGATACAGCACCTTGCAGCTAGCTAAGTATAAGCCCATGTTGGATAATCAAGTTACTGGAGAACTTGGAGGCTTCCTTGTTCTCTCATCAGATACATTCACTCACATTTTAGCAACAGTAGTGTGGATGACCACAAGTCGCATGGACTGACCTTGAAATTCCATCTGTAGAGGAGGTGCAATGTTCTTGCACGGGAAATGTAAATCCACTTGAATGTTTTCAAGAGAGCTCAAACAGTGGAGGGCAGAGGCTCTATTCTTTTTAATTCTTTCATGGCATGCGGACAGTGGCTGGAAGGGGAATTGCACAGAACTACCTGAGACTAAGTCCCAGAACCAGGGACCCTGGCAAGTGCCAGGGATCTAAGGGAAGGGGAGGATAGATTATCTTTGTAGGGAGAGGGGTGGGTCACTGTTGAGGAAGTGATGGGTGGTTTCGGCAGATAGGCCAGAGGCCTAAAAGGGAGTTATGTCACCCCGTCAGCAGGTGGCTTCTGATAGCGCCCCACCCAACACACATCTCCTCCCCCTCCCTACCCAAGATCTAAATTTGGTTGGGCAGAATTTTCCAGTCTTTCCCGTCGGCAGGATATTCCGGGCGTGGTAGGTCCAGCACTCAGAGGCTGGTGCCAGCAATCAGTAGGCCAACCAATCGGGGGGAGGTGGGTTCAAGGCAAAGGATTGGGAGGTGGGATCTAGGCCAGTGATTGGGGACATCAGGGCTGGTGATGTCAGGGGACATGGTAGGATTGGGGCTGCTGATCAGGAGTCCAGTGATTGGGATCGGGGAGGTTGGTGGGGTTGTGAGAGAGATCAGCACATGCGCAGTGGCTCCCTCAGCACACTGATGATGGATTCTTTGGCAGGATTAGCCTCTGACACTCACACCCCCCCACCCCCACCCTTTACCAGCATAAATCCCCTGATAGCTTCTGTGATGCACAGGAAGCGCTGGAAATTCATTAAACTAAGCTCACCTAAAAAAAAATCTGTGGGCATTTAATATTTTTTTCTAGGAAAATCATGCCCAAGGACTTAACGTCTGCTTCATCTTCACTTTCCAGCATCATCTCCAGATCTAAAAGCAGCATACCAATCAGAAAATCAGAAAATGCAAGAGATACTCAGCATGGCAGACCACATCTGCTGAGAATGTGAAGCAGAGCGTAACATGTCAGACTTGTGGCCTTTCATCAGAACAGAGAAAAGTTAGAAATGTAGCAGGGTTTTGAGCAAGTGGAAAGGGAGAGTGTGAGAGAGAGGACAAAATGGAAAGTCTATAACTGGGCAAAAGATGGGAGACATTAAATGGTGAAAAGCTTCATTGTGCAAGATCAAAAAGAGTGATAAACAGACAAGTAAAGAACTGAAGAGGTGACTATAACAGGATAGCAGTCATCTGAGTGGGAATTAAAGGAAGCAAGAGAGAAACGGGGGGAATCAACTACTAAGAAGAGCAATGGAATTGTCGAATCATCAAATTCCAGCAGTGCAGAATGACACCATTCGGCCCATCTGACTGAGTACCTTATCCAGGCCCTATCCGTGTAACCCAACACATTTACCATGACTAATCCATCTAACCTATACATCTTGGAACACTAAGGGGTAATTTAGAATGGCCATTCTACATATCTTTAGACTGTGGGAGGAAACCGGAGCACTCAGAGGAAAACCACGCAGTCACAGGGAGAATATGCAAATTCAATATTTGACAGTTACAATACAATAAAGAAAGGACAAAGATGGCTCTGTCGTGAGTAATGTGCCCAATGAAAATAAAAGATACATTCCTCATGTCATATCTCCTTATCCTTTGATGCTATTAATATCCAACAAATCTACGCAAATAAACTCAGCAACTGAGTGTTTGCAGCTTTGTGGTTCAGAGAATGCCAACTTCTCAGCATTTCTTTATCCTTGTTCTGCATCTAATTCCTTTCCTCCCACCTTCTTTCATTTGTTTCCAAATTTATAGATGCACAGGCTGCTGGAATGCTTAGCAGGGAGGGGGTGTCACCATCCCAACTCCTGACCCCTGCCTTCTGATTCCCAATCTCTGCAGGGCATCTCTGCTCAAAACCTGATCGTGGACCTCCTGGTGACAGCCGTGGCTAAAGGTGGAGCAGGGGTTGGTTGCAATCATATTGGAGGGAATGGTGTGAATAAACTTTGTCTGCTTCTGGCGGTTCCCTCAGGGCTGGGGAGTGTTTCTAGTGGGTTCATCAGGGGGTGTAGGGTTAACACTTGGAGTATGAAAGCAGAAACCATTTGGATCAGGGGTGAGTGCTCAACTCTCAATTTGTTAATGTTTTCCTACCTTTAAGATAAACTTTTTTTTTAACTTGTATGTTTGGTGCTGGTGGAACAAAGAGCCAGAAAGCATTCTTTCCGGTTATGTCACAGCTTGTTATGGCTCCTAATCTGCCCAAGGCAACAAAAAACTACAAAGAGTCATGACTGTGGTTCAGTCCATCATTCAAATCAGCTTCCCATCCATTGACTCTATCTACATTTCCCGCTGCCTTGGAAAAGCAGCCAACATAATCATAGACTTCAAGCAAGCCAGACATTCTTTCTTTAGAACATAGAACATAGAAGCCTACAGCACAAACAGGCCCTTCGGCCCACAAGTTGTGCTGATCATATCCTTACCTACCAGGCCCATCTGTAACCCTCAATCCCATTAAATCCCATGTACTCATTCAGAAGTCTCTTAAAAGACCCCAACGAGTTCACCTCCACCACCACTGACGGCAGCGGATTGCACTCACCCACCTCCCTCTGAGTGAAAAACTTCCCCTGACATCTCCTCTATATCTACTCCCCAGCACATTAAACCTGTGTCTTCTCATAACATCCATTTCACCTTGAAAAATAGTCTCTGAGAATCCATTGACCTCTCAACAACTTAGAAACTTCTATCAGGTCACCTCTCATCCTTCGTCTCTCCAAGGAGAAAAGGCCGAGCTCCCTCAGCCTATCCTCATAAGGCATGCCTCCCAATCCAGGCAACATTCTTGTAAATCTCCTCTGCACCCTTTCAATAGCTTCCACATCTTCCTTGTAATGAGGTGACCAGAACTGTGCATAGTTCTCCAAGTGTGGTCTTACAAGGGTCTTGTAAAGCTGCAGAATTATCTCCCGACTCCTAAACTCAGTCTCTCGACTCCTAAACTCAATCCCTCGACTCCTAAACTCAATCCCTTAACTCCCAAATTCAATCCCTCATTTCACCTTCCTCTTTTCACCTTCTTCCATCGGGAAACAGATACAAAACTCTGAGGACACGTACCTACCTGCTCAAAAACAGCTTTGTCCCTGCTGCCATCAGACTTTTGAGTGAATTACTTAAAATTTAGTTGATCTTTCAACACAACACAATACAACTACACTACATGTTATGTTGCTATGACTGCAACACTACATTCTGTACCCTCTCCTTTCCTTCCCCATATAAGGTATTTTTTGTCTGTATAGTGCATCAGAAGCAATTTTTTTTAAAAAAAAGTTTATTTATTAATCAGAAGAAAGTCTTTACATTAACACTGCAATGAAATTACTGTAAAATTCCCCTCGTCTCCACACCCTGGCAGCTGTTCAGGTCAATGCATGTAACCTGCACATCTTTCAGACTGTGGGAGGAAACCAGGGCACCCGGAAGAAACCCATACAGGCACGGGGAGAATGTGCAAACTCCACGCAGACAGCGACCCAAGCCGGGAATTGAAGCCGGGTCCCTGGCACTATGAGGCAGCAGGGCTTACCACTGTACCATTCACACTGAAGTTTTCACTGAATCCCAGTACGTATGACAATAATAATTCAAATCAAATCAGTGAACTGGAACCCTGATGCATCTAACGTGATTGTTTCTGCATTTACATGCAGATAGAAGTGAATTATCTGATTTTTAAGGCCTTGGTTATTGTTCTAATGATGGTCCCACGTCCCACGAGTTGCAGTCTAAAAACCTCTGGAATAAGCAATTAGTGAAGCATTTTTCCTCCCCAAAATAACCACCTTTTAAAAATGATCCTGAGACTTGTTACTGTAAATATGGTGCTAAGCAGGTTTCCAATTAAAAGAGTTTAGTATTACAATTTACTGTAGGCTGAAATCTCCTAAGTGTGTACTCCTGAAGAATAAATATAACGTTATGAAGTATTAGGGATTTGCTTAATTGCACACTGCACCAAGATCAGAAAACATTGTCTTCATTACAAAATTATGACAATCTCTAATGGTGACCACATTGCTCCTGTCAGCAACTAGCATGGGGGACTAGGGAAATTACTATGCCTCAGGTTAGTTTATGGGACAGTGTTAAATGTGGACTGTAATAAGCTGTGCCTCCCTTCCCACAGAGAACAAATCCCTTCAGCAAAAACATCTCACAGCCCGGAACTCGCTCACTGAGAAGCCAGAACACTCTGCTATAAGCAAATAGCCTCAAGTTAAACTATTCTGAAATGAGTTCTACCTTCAGAGCACTAATATTCTGGAAGAAGTAACGCAAATGAGGGGAAAGTAATGAAATAAAAATGCAGGCACTGTTTACATAGCTTTTCGCATTTAGAGAGCCCAAAATTCTAGCCAATTTGTCCTCATTTGTTCAGTTGAATGACCTTGTGCTGAATGCTTCATTAGGTTCAAAGCACATAGTGGTGAATACTTTCTGATTGCCCTCAACTCCTGAAGCTGGAGAGCAAGTAGAATCCATGTCAAACCAATTAAGACTGATTGCTGACAATGATAGGGCTAAATGGATCCATCAGTTAGTTAGAACATATTTCATTCACAATTTATCTAATCAACCGAGATTACCGTGAAATGTATGCAAAGGCCCGTGTGGTATTCAATTTTTGTCAGTTTGGGGGTTGTCCTTTGGGAGATGTGAGAATTTGTTAACTACATAGTCTATGGACTCTTTGATCCACACTAAAATGGAATAATTTAGGTGACTGCAATGTTGTTTGGCTTGAGCTTCTGCCTGTGTCTTGTAAAGCAAAGATTGGAGTTCAAAGTATTGACTGAGTGCATTTTTCCATAATAAAGACAACACTGCAACAATGGTGCCTCTTTATTGGCTTGTATATGGACAGAGAAAAAGGCTCAAAAGCTCAACTCTTCCTCTAATATTTTTGGGTCTTGAAATGACCACCTGCATTATCCACAAAGATTGCAGAAATGGAGGGTCCATTCTATGCTATGTCCTGTTCTCCAGAGTGCTTGATGTTGCTGAGTCTCAATGTAGAGAAATGTCAGGATGTCTAGAACAGAGAAGGTCTAGAAGTTATGTCACAGTTACATAAAGCGCAGATTAAATTTGCTAGAGCTTTGTGTCAGTTCTGTGCACCATGCTAGCCCTCTGAAGCAATTGTAAATGCAGATTCATCAGAATATGATGATCTTCTGAGCACATATCCAATCCAGAACCAAGATCAGCTCTATCTATCTTTGTAACATTGCTTAACACTGTCACTACCTCAGTTTTTCTGCTGTTCAAACCCTCATCAATGCCTTGAGACTCCCTTTTCTTACCAGCTCACATCTTGCACCTTATACAAGTCTGAACTCATCCCAAACACTAGCTTATTCTATCTGACTTTATATTAAATTATTCATCACTCCTGTAGTCACTAATTAATATTATCTCTTTGTCTGGTGCCACCTCATTTTTAAAATTAGCATCCTTATCTAAAAAAATCACTCCATGGCATTGTCATCCACTCTTATCTCTGCAACAGCTTGCAACGTCCCCTTCAGATCTCTATGCTCCTCCAATTCTGGTTTCTTGTGCATCTCAAATTTTTACAGCTCCATTATTGACCTTTAGTCGGCTAAGCTCTAAGCACATGACAGCTCAGTGACTATCACTGTGCTGTGCAGATACATGGATTTGGGCCTGTGTCTGTGAGAGTTTGAGCATTTTCCCCATACTTGTGTGGGTTTTCTCTGGGTGCTCCGGTTTCCTCCCACATCCCAAAGATGTGCTCTTAGGCTAATTGGCAAAACAAATTCTCCCTAAATTATCTCAAATTTGATTTTTAATCCATAGATCTATAAACATAGACAGGGATCACGGGTAGAGGTGGGAACATCGGAATGGCAGCGCGGGCTCTTTGGGCTGAAGGGCCTGTTTCCCGTGCTGTTTTGTTCTTTGTTCTTTGTTCTTTGTTTTTTGACAAACATACCTTTTTCACCTCTCAACTACTCTCTCTTCTTTCAAGATTTCCTTAAAAGACTGACAATTTGGCAAAAGGTTTGGTGGCCATTCCTCATAGTTCATTATCAAATTTTGTTTGATGTTTTTCCTCTGTAGGATCTTGAGAAATTTTAAGCTGCTATATAAATGCAATAAAAAAGGAGAAACAAACTGTTTCCACACTAGCTAAATGGTTCTCTGGAGCATAGTGTTAGATCTAGTCACAAAAGGTATGATTGGAAGGAGAAAGGGTAATTAGTATCGGGCTTAACATGCATCATGAGTACTTGGATATGGAGGCATTTTTGGAAATATCACATGGCAGAATTTAAGGGTTAGTGACTTAAAGTGACAAGATCAAAGAAAACAATGGAACTTACAGTATGGTGGCACAGTGGTTAGCACTGCTGCCTTACAGTGCCAAGGACCAGATTTGATTCCAGGTTTGGGTCACTGTCTGTGTGGAGTTTGCATATTCTCCCTATGTCTGCGTGAGTTTCCTTTGGGTGCTCCGGTTTCCTCCCACTGTCCAAAGATGGGCAGGTTAAGTTGGTTGCTAAATTGCTACTTAGTGTCAGGGAGACTAGTAGGGTAAATAAATGGGATTATTGGGATAGGGTCTGGATTGGGTGGTCAGTGCTTGTTGGTCAAATGGCCTCTTTCTAGTAATCCAGAGACCCAGGGTAATGCTCTAAGGTCCCAGGTTTGAATCCCACCGTGGCAGATGGTGAACTTTGAATTGAATAAAAATCTGGAATTAAAGGTCTAATGATGCCAACAAGCCATTTTCAGTAGCAAAAATCCATCTGGTTAAATAATGTCCCTTAGGGAAGGAAATCTGCCATCCTTACTTGATCTGGCCTACTTGTGGCCTACTTAAATGCCTCTTAAAGGCAATTAGGGAGGGACAGTGCCTTGAAGAGTTAAGAAAAAAAAATACCCTTGCAATGCTTTGATCATGATGACTGTTAAACTTGCGGACATTTCAGTTACTGAAAGAGGCAAGCTGGAGGATAAACATTCCAGACCCAATAGGAAGAGCGTTATGGAAAATAACTCTCAACCCATTTCAGGCATTGGTGGGTGCCAAATCTAGGGAAGGCTTTGTTCAGTTGAAAGCGTATAGTAGTGAATAGTTTCTAATTGCCTTCAGCTCCTGAAGCTGTGGAGCAAAAATCCATGTCAAATGAATTAAGACTGATTGCTGACCACGATAGAATCCATCAGTCAGTTAGGACATATTTCACCCACAATTTATCTCATCAACAGACAATACCACTAAATATAAGCAGGAGTCCACATGGTATCCTATTTCTGTCAGTTTATGAGCTGTCCTCCAGGATTTGAGAGGTTTGACAAAAGTTAGATTTGTTAGCCGCATCATCTATAAAAGACGTCTTGGGTGGGATTTCCCAGCCATGGTCGCCACAAAAGCAGGAAAATCCCGTTTGAGGTCAATGAGTCTTTGCATGATCTATCCCCCCCATCCACTATAATTCCCAAGGTGGGTGGGACAGGAAAACCCCCCCCAAATCTCCACATTTGATAAGATAGACTAATTTCCGTGACTGCAGTATTGTTTTGCCTGAGGTTCTAGATGAGTCTTGCAAAGCTTGACCAAGTGAGTTTTCCCATAATAAGGAATCATAGAATCCCTATAATACAAAAAGAGGCCATTTGACCCATTGAGTCTGCACTGACCACAAATCCACCCCGGCCCTATTCCCATAACCACATGCATTCATCCTGCTAATCCCCCCAACATTACGGTCAATTTACCTAACCTAACCCACACATCTTGGAATGTGGGAGGAAATCAGAGCACCCAAAGGAAACTCATGCAGACATGAGGACGAAGTGCAAACTCCACCCAGACAGTGACCCGAGATCGGAATTGAACCCGGGTTCCTGGCTCTGTAACGCAACAGTGTAACCATTGTGCCACTGTGCTGCCCCAAAAGACATCCATCTGAAAATGTTCATCTTGATTGAAATTTACACAGACACAGAAAAAGGATCGAAAAATATAAGCTCAACTTTTCATATAATATTTTTGGGGCTTCTTCACATTATTTCCATTTTTTTTATTCAGGATTATATAAGTGGTCTGATACTAAACATAAAGAAACTGAAGATAAATGTTGTGTCTTATTCTGCAGAGCGCAACATACATGGGTTTCACAGCACTGGACAAAGAAAATTGTCTATCTATTGCCATCTAAATCGTTAATAAGAGTGAAATACCTAATGTTCACCCTTAAGGGATAAATCTCACATTAAACAATTAACCACCTTGTAGCCTCTGCCTCTTGGGTACATCGACCATTCCCAGTAACAACAGTCTAGAGGCTAGAGGTGACTCTGGAATATTAATATCAGTTATCTCCATCCTCATAGTTGTGTGGGAGCAGGCAGGAGTTGGGGGAGGGACAGGGATGAGGTGGGAGGGCAAGCTGAGCAGATTGGCGCATTATTACCCGTTGTGGAAGTTGCAAACTCATTGTCAAGATAAGGAAGAAGCAGGAGAGCAGAACAATAAGAGTTTATTGTTAACTAGATCGCTGGAGATAGTGGGCCAAAGGCTGCTTCTGCACAGATTGATCATTCCGAAGGAAAATTGATATTCCAAGTCTGATGAATTGCTGGACTGGAACCGTACAACTGGCGTGACAATCAACAGCAACCAGGGGTCCAAATATTGTCGTCTTTGAGCTGATCTGAAGTCAGACTGCCTCTGTTGCTAAAACAGATGCAAATTTGCCAGAAGAAAATTAAGTCAATACAATTCCAATTTGAATGGAAATTAGAAATTACACCAGTCACAGCTCAGAGTGCCTCGTGAGCTGGTTTAAATATGCCTGTGGTGTGCTGCAATCATTTATGGGGATCTTATCTGTAAATTAACTTGTTATAAAGTGACAAAACTGGTAACGCAGCTTTAAGTTGATGTCGCAGCTCCATTAAAAGTATTTTATCAATATAGTAAGTGACTCCTTCACTGTGAAAAGCCAGCCCTGCCAATGCATTAGAAATGATAATTTGGAGGCAAGGATGTCAGGTTGTAATGAATTGGGTAACGTGAATATATTCTGGTAAAGTCACGGCGAGACGTAGTCACCAGAACTCATTAATAAGAGTCCATGAAGTGAGTAAGCATTCCTTGTTGCCATCGGACACCACCTGTTGCAAAGAAAATAGTTGCTTTTGTCATCACGGCCATTGTCTTCACAAATGACAACCGTAGCCAGACTCTGGGGCAAAGCTCGGTGAATAAATGTTGACCAGGTTTCTTTTGCACTGCCCCAATCTCACGCCACCTGCCCCAGCTTATTTCTAGGAGATTCTGGAGAGGGAAATTGCACACCTGGTTCCCTGTAACGGCAGAGGCTTGTTTTTAGGCCTGACCAGGGCCAGGAACAGAGCCATTAAAACCTGCCCTGCCAGCCTGTGCGCTGCTTCCCTTACTCCATCTCCAACACCTTTTCCATGTAGGTAGAAGACGGGTAGCAGGTTACGGCTGTTATCGGCTGACTAAGGCCAATTAATGGTTGCCACACGCAGCTGAAGCCTGACAGGTGTCTACAAGATTATGAGATGTGTAGATAGCGTGGCTAGTCAGAGCTTTTTCCCAGGGCGGAAGTATCAATTGCAAGGAGGTATACGTTCAAGGTGAGAGAGGGAATGTTTAAGGATGATGTGCAAGGGAGGTTTCTCACACAGAGTAATGGGTGCCTGGGACGCACTGCCAGAAGGGATGGTGGAAACAGGCACATTAGCAACATTTAAGAGGCATTTGATTGGGGATATGAATAGGGAGGGAATAGAGAGATATTGCCTGATTAAGAACAGAAAGTTATTTGTTTAGTTAGGGCATCATGATTACAACAGGCTTGGAGTGATGAAGAGCCTGTTCCTGTGCTGTACTTTCTTTTGTTTCATTTGTTATTTATTCCACGGAGCGATTTAGCATGACCAATCCGCCTAACCTGCACATCTTTGGAGTATGGGAGGAAACCAGAGCAGCCAGTGGAAACCACGCAGTCATGTGGAGTGTGTGCTAACCATTGTGCCTCCTATGTAGGGGTTCCTCCACCACAACCACCACCCTCCTTCACCCATCCCACCCACCCCGCTTTCATAGTGTTGGTATGACTGTAAGAATCACTTTTTTAAATTTTAATTTTAGAAGCTGAAGAGCCTACATTTTGAAGCATCCCCCCCTCCCCCCTTAATGAGTATACTTTGGGGCCTGCTGCTCCTTTCAGATTGGGTGGCCTGTGATTGGTCCTCGGTGCTTGGAGAGACTTCTTGCTGTCATTAATCAAAGACCTCAAAGTCATTGTCAGATCATTAATTGGCTGCCCCAGGGAAAGTCACACAACAACCATTCCAGCCTCGCTGAGTGGGGCTGGATGCAAAATCCTACAGGGAAAATCCTCCCCAGGTTTCTCTCCCTGTTGCGCTCATTACAAGAAGTCTCACAACACCAGGTTAAAATCCAACCGGTTTATTTAATAGAAATCCACAAGCTTTCAGGATTTGTCCCTTTGTCAGGTGAGTGAAGAGTTTCCACTCACCTGATGAAGGGGCAAACCCCGAAAGCTTGTGGGTTTACTATCAAATAAACCTGTTGGACTTTAACCTGGTGTTGTGAGATTTCTTACTGTGTTTACCCCAATCCAACACCGGCATCTCCACATCAGCACTCACTATATACAATTGGAACAGGCAAGAGTAGAAGCATACATGTAGGTCTGGTTGGCATAGCAGGTTTTCAGTTTTAAGTTTATTTATTAATGTCGCAAGTAAGCTTACATTAGCAATACAATTGAGTTAATGTAAAAATGCCCTAACTGCCACACCCTGGCACCTGTTTGGACTGTGAGAGGGAACCAGAGCGCCTGGAGAAAATCCATGCACACATATTGAAGACAACTGCTCATATATGTTTAGCAATTTCTGCAGAGAGCTGTCTCTTCTCCCAATAACAGTCTAAATCAAACATCAACTCAAGGGAATTGTTAAACACCCAATGGGAGTGCAAAGTTGCATAAAGAGTAATGTTTTCACAATGCAGCCAATGATATTGAAGTATTCTCACAGTCAGCAAACCAGCAAGTCAAAAATATTGAATGGCTTCATTTTTAATTTAAATATTCTGATAGTGAAATAAATAATTATGGATTAAGATGGAAGCTAAATATAATTTTACATTAGGAAAAACAATGATATTATTGTATTGAGTATATCTGTAGCAATCAACAAATATACAATTGTGCTTCCTTTTAGCAGTAATAAAAGTTTAGACTTTAAAGTTTATTCATTAATGTCACAAGTAGGCTTACATTAACACTGCAATGAAATTACTGTGAGAATCCCCCAAATTACGACACTCTAGCACCTGTTTGGGTACACCGAAGGAGAATTTAGCATGGTCAATGCACCTAACCAGCACATCTTTTGGACTGTGGGATGAAATCGAAGCACCCAGAAGAAACCCTGCAGACATGAGGAGAATGTGCAGACTCCACACAAACAGTAAAACAAGCCAGGAATCAAACGCAGGTCCCTGCTGCTGTGACACAGAAATGTTAACTGCTGTGCCACTGTGCTGTCTCATAATACATAATCCATGAAACAAATGGGAAGTCTCTCAATAGATTTATTTGATAGCACAAGCTTTTGGAGTGCTGCTCCTTCATCGGGTGAGCACAGGGTTGGATTCAGGATTTGGTGAACTGAACCCTGCACTCACCTGCTAAAACTCCAAAAGTTTGAATTATCAAATAAACCTGTTGGACTTTAATATGGTGTTGTGAAATTCTTACTGTATCTATCCCAGTCTAACACTGGCATCTCTACATCATGAAACAAGCAGAAGGGATTTTTTTTTTGAATTGTGTTGAGACTGGAATGCACTGCTTGAAAGGGCGATGGAACTAGATTCAACTGTAACTGCCTGAAAAAGAATGAATGAATATTTGCAAAGAAGAAATTTGCAGGACTATGGGGAAGAGTGATAGAAGGGGACTAATTGGACAGGCCTTTCAAAGAATTGGCAAAGGCACAATGGACCCAATGACTTCATTTTTTACCATATGATTCCTGATTCCATATTACAGTTATGCAAAAGTAATGTTAAAATATCATCTGCAAGTGTCTGATTAAGGCAGAACCCATTATAGTGGGGATTTGAAAACACAAAGACGTGTTTGAGCATATTTATTCCTAAATACAGGCAAGCACCAGAAATAGGCTTTGACACATTAGAACAGTACAATAGGCAATCATGAATGCTCACAAGGGGCTAATTACCCTTTGAGCTTTCTGATGAAGTGAAAATAAATAGCAAGTTTTGCTACACAAAGTCCCGAGTTAAGACTTTGCAAATGAATTCCCCCCGCCCCTCCTCCGCTCTTGTACAATGTTTGTTGATGACCGCATCCTTAACAAGACGAAGGGATGAAAACCTCTCAGCAGCAAAGAGCCAGTTCTTTAGAACACAAAGTATGCTTTTTCCCTTTTTAAGGTGAACCTCCCAATTAAGCTGCGCCTTCATCAACATTCAGATTCACGACTGACTATGCGGCAGAGTGATCAGCTGGAACATCACCAGATTGCATCTGGAGGAGAATTAACATCACTTGCTGCTGATATCAATCAAGGAAAGTGACAGACTCCTCTAGTTACCTGTTTAAATAAAGTTAAAGTTTATTTATTAATCGCAAGTAGGCTTACGTTAACACTGAAATGAAGCTACTGTGAAAATATCCTAGTTGCCACACTCTGGGTGCCTATTTGACTACACAGGGGGAGAATTTAGCATAGCCAATCCACCTAACCAGGTTTTTTTGGATTGTGGGAGGAAACTAAAGCATCCAGAGGTTACCCAGGCAGACTTGGGGAGAACGTGCAGACAGTGACCCAAGTTGGGAATCGAACCCGGGTTCCTGGCACTATAATGCAGTACTGTACCAAAAATAGGCAATGATTTTTCATTGTACAGTACAGAATCAGACCATTCTAAATAGGCTGGAAACTTGGGTGGAGAAATGGCAGATGGAATTTAATCCAGATAAATGCGAAGTGATGCATTTGGCTAGATATAATGTAGGGGGGGAGCTCTACAATAAATAGCAGAACTATCAGGAGTACAGACACACAGAGGGACCTGTGCAAGTCCACAGATCCTTAAAGGTGGCAGCAAATGTGGAGAGAGTGGTGAAGAAGGCATGTGGCATACTTGCCTTTATTGGACATGGCATAGAGTATAAAAGTTGGTGTGTGATGTTGCAGCTATATAAAGTGTTGGCTAGGCCACATTTGGAATACTGCATCCAATTCTGATCGCCATACTAACAGGAAGATGTGGAGGCTTTGGAAAGAGTACAGAAAAGCTTTACCAGGATGTTGCCTGACATGAAGGGTCTTAGCTATGAGGAGAGATTGGGTAAACTGGGGTTGTTCTCCCTGAAAAGACGGAGGATGAGGGGCGACCTAATAGAGATGTATAAGATTATGAAGGGCATAGATAGGGTCAACAGTGGGAAGCTTTTTCCCAGGAGGTGATGAGCACAAGGGGTTACAAGTTCAAGGTGAAGGGGGGACAAGGTTCAACACAAATGTCAGGGGGACATATTTTACGCAGAGGGTGGTGGGGGCCTGGAATGTGCTGCCAAGCAAGGTGGTTGAGATGGACACAGTGGGATTGTTTAAGATTTGTCTAGATAGCCACATGAACAGACTGGGAATAGAGGGATACAAATAGTTGGGTGCATGAGTGGCACAGGCTTGGCGGGCCGAAGGGCCTGTTTCTGTGCTGTATTGTTCTTTGTTCTGTCTAATACGTCAATGACAGCATTTATGCTCCACACAAGCATCCTCCCATCCTACCTCAATCACCTCCACCTGAATATCTGTCTACTCCACTCTCCTTCATGTAGCTTCGTTTAAATGTTTGCATGCCATTCATCTCACCTCTTAAACCTATGATTATTCCTCTCTCCATTTGCACTTTCTGTACTTGTAAAGACTTGATTACCTGAAAAGACTCGTATTCCAACCATTATCTTGTAATTGTCTCTTTTTTTACGTGTGTCGTATTTGTGAATCCACCTCTCCACTCACCTGATGAAGATGCAGCACTCCAAAAGCTTGCGATTCCAAATAAAACTGATAGACTTCTTACTGTATTCATCTCAAGTATTCTATCAAGTTCCAAATTCTCACTGCTCTCGGGGCAAAGAAGTTTTCCTTTTTGGATTTACCCATGACTATCTTATATTAATGGCCCCAGGGTTTGGAATCCCCGTGGATCGAAATATCTTCTCTACATCAGCCCCTACCGATCACTTTATAAATTTGGTTAAGATGCTAATGCTGAACTCCTTATTGGAATGAATATCACCTCAAACTCCTCCTCCACTCCCCTCCCTCACCATGCCTAAGGCTGGTTTCCATTCAGTAAAATAAAGTTTAGGACTTACGCACACCTTACATATTTCAATCTGACTACAATATTAAATGGCAAACCACTCAGACAGGATTTTCTTTAAGCGTGTAGATGAGGTTTGATGATGTCACAGGGCTTATTCCAGTTGAACAGCTGATGGGGGCAAAGAGATAAGTTTCACACCTGACCAAACCTACTGTCAACTGGATCATGGGTCAGTCGAGATCCAAATGGGCGAGCTAAAAAAAAAATTCTTGTAGGCTAAGAGGAATAGGAAGTTTCCTCTAGACCCCGCAATGAAAGCTGGTTAGCACTGCTGCCTCATTGTGCCAAAGACTCGGGTTCAATTCCAGTCTTGAGTGACTCTTTGTGTGGAGTTTGTTCATTCTCCCTGTGTCTGCATGCATTTCCTTTGGATGCTCCAGTTTCTTCCCACATGGCAAAGAAGCGCAGCTTAAATTGATTGACCATGCTAAATTGCCCCTTAGTGTCAGCAGGATGAGCAGGGTAAATACTTGAGATTACAAAGCCTGGAAGGGATGGTTGTTGTGTGGCCTCAATGGACTGAACGACCTCCTCCTGCATTGTAGGGATTCTATGATTCTCAGTTGTCCATGGTTCTCTTCTTCCTTCGCCAATTACAACTGCTGCTGCCTCCACCAACACTCACCAACCACTCAGAAATTTCGATGTGTATTCCAATCTACAATATCCAGCTTCATTGGATGTAAACTTAAATAGATGCAACATAATTGTGTCACCTAACAAAAATAAAAATGCCAAAGTTTTTGGTTTTATTATTAGCATTTTGAACCAATGGGCTGACTGCCAACAAAGTTTTGCATCAGTTAACTTCTTCATTTTAACTTTTGGTACAACAGCAGGGCATGTTTTCATAGAATCCTTACTGTACAGAAGAAAGCCATTCAGCCCATTGAGTCTGCACCAATAACAATCCCATGCGAGTCCTTTCCACGAATCCCCACATATTTACTGTATTAATCTCTCTAACATTCACATCCTGGGACACCAATGGGTAATTAATCAAAGCCAATCAATCAAACTTGCACAGCTTTGGATTGTGGGAGGGAACCGGAGTACCCACAGGAAACCCTTGTGGACATGGTGGGGGGAAATGTGCAAACTCCACACAGTCACTCAAGCCAGGATTCGAACTTTGGTACCTTGAGCTGTGAGGCAGCAGTGCTAACCACTATGCCACAGATTTCATTATACACAAGGACATTTGTTACCACTGAGTCACATTCAAAACCAAGTCCCTTGTGAAGTCAAGAATTTTATTCTCTTTTAGAGAACTTGTACACGCTTACTTTACCAAAGTATTTTGAAGGAGAATGAGAGAGTTGATCGTTCTAAGAAAAGTGCACATTTGCAAGAATATGTGGAGGAATAATGCATCACAGACACAATCACGAAGGGTATAATTTGCGACTTTAGTTGGAATTACTTCTGGTCTATGGGGAAAGACAAAAATCTAATAATTAGAGAGCTTCAGACAGGGAATTATGGGAAAGATAGACAGAGATTTGAACTTTAACAACACATTCAAGGACTTTGGAGAGTAGGAAGGAGATTGGAAAAAGGCATGTTAATGACAGAAAAAGTTGAAGATGGGTTTTTTTGAGGGTAAATTAAATGTGACACCAGTTTTAAAATTGCGAGGGACAGTGACTGAGGTAAGAGAGCAGCTTAGATATTATAATGAAACCATGCTTCAAGCAGGCTCAATAAATATGTATTATTCAGAAATGTTAAACAGGTTTCCGCCCATTCTTCAGGTTTGCTATTCTGCATGAAAGACTAGAACAAAAATCAGCTCCACATATTTATAGGTAGAAATAATAGTGATGACCTTTCAAAACAGGCATCCTCTCCTTTCCATCACTATTAAACATCTTTAGGATGTGTGAAAAGAGGGTTTGTTTTAAATACTTTGCTTTAGGGTGATGTGCACAGGAGCACTGAGGTCAATATTTCCACCAAGGAATCAGTCCATTTCCTTACAGTTCATCTTAATGAATTAATTCAATATTCTATGATTGATTATCTACAAGAATGTATTTGGTGCAACTTCTCCTTTCCTTAAAGGAGTTGATCAAGCTTTAATGTTGTTATGTGTCTTTTGTTGAATAACTGTTAAAGGAGCATTAACCGCACAAACACACGCACACATACACACACACACATCATACGCACACACACACATGCATATATGTACCCACACAGACACACACATCGCATGTACACTCACATGCCTACATACACATACATGTACACACACACACCCCTATTGGACATTTGCAACAAAATCTAGTGTCTACCTGAAAGGTATACATAATACAGTCTCCACTTATAAACCATATATGCTGGCAATATGCTAGTGTAATATATTGAAATATATTATTATTGAAAGCATTTGTAGTTCATCCCTCTCTATCGAGGAAGGATCTTGATAAAGGAGACTGGGAAAAACTGTTTCCATGAAAAATGGTCATAATCAATTTTTGCCAAAAAACGGAAAGCAGAATGTGATTGTGTGGTAGGGTTTGGTTGAGGACGAGGTGGGGTATGGGGGAGGCAGGTGATTCAGGAATTAGGGGTTGGGGGGGTATTGATGGCAGATGCAAATTCAGTGGTAACTTTTCAAAAGGAAAGTAGATGTATAAATGTGAAAGCAAAATATTTGCAATTCCCTGGAGACAGGGCAGGGGGAGTGAGACTAATTGGTTAGTTCTACTTACAAGTCAGCACAGATTGATGGGGAGGAGGTTCCTTGTGTTCTGTATTGTGCTATCATTTTCACTTTCTTCACTACAGCAGCCTGAATCCTCTTTCAGCAGTTGTACGCTGACCAAGAACGACAGAACAGACTGGGGACATTGTGGGATTGGAGGATGGTATGAGGGAAGGAGATGGCTAGGTGAAGATTAAACCTGGGCATCTCAACCAACCTCTCAATAATCACACTGGAGCTTTCAGAAGAGTCTTCGAGATGCATGTTTTAGTTTCTAAAGCTGCTCCGTCTCCCAGTGATTAAGCATTTTACATTAAATTAAATATTTTAATTTGCATTTGCATCAGCCTTTACTGCGGAGTTATTGAAAAAGCTACAAGGTCCATTAATTTTAATGAAGGAATATGAAAAGCATGTTTCAGTAAATATAATGATTGCAAATTTGTAAAATTTATGACAGTGAATTTGAACAGCCTCTTACTTAACTTGATATTTTAAGTATAATTAAATTAGCTGATCCCCCATGGTGTTGCTCACACTCAGGTTGTGCAGATATTTGGACAGGGGTAAGCTACCAAATCTCAGCGAAAGGAATTGGAAAGAAATTTGTAAGAGATAACTTAAAAACCCATGAAGCAATTGATATTTTTACTGGTTATGGGAAAATAAATCTCAGGCTTTCCTTTCTCCCAGTCTCACTGAAACAAGAATCCCCATTGACACTGCTGCCTCAGGGTATCTGCTACTGAAACTGTCCTCCATTCTCGGTTCCATTTAACCTAAGATCATCCACATCTCCACTACCTGAATCCTAATTCACACCATGTTCCTTTTGTGAATTAATACTTTCCTCATTAGATTGGTTTCTTGCCCATCATAGCCTTTTTTTAATTTTCACAACCGCATTTTCAAATCCGCCAATGTACTTGCTTTCTTAAACTGTCCAGCTTCTAAGCTCAATAATTCTCTCCCTAAAAGACAACCCTGAAAACCCATCTCTTCCAACTTTTGGTCATTCTTTTTTTTAAGTTTATTTATTAGTCACATGTAAGGCTGACATTACCATTGCAATGAGGCCACAATGAAATTCCCCTAGTCGCCACAGTCTGGCACCTGTTTGGGTTAATGCACCTAACGTCTTTAAGAATGTGGGAGGAAACCAGAGCACCCGGAGGAAACCCACACAGGCACAGGGAGAAAGTGCAACCCCCACATAGACAGTGACCAAGCCAGGAATCAAACTCAGGTCCCTGATGCTGTGAGGCAGCAGTGCTAACCACTGTGTCACCATGCCAACCTTTCTTTATTCATTCAGGAGTATCACTTTCAAGATCAGCATATATTGCCCAGCCCTAATTTCCCTGATTCTGAGCCATCTCTTTGAACCATTAAAGTCCATGTGCTGAATATACACCCACAACGCATTTAAGGAGAGTGTTCTAGGACTTTGATCCAGCAACAGTGAAGGAACAGTGATACAGTTCCAAGTTAGGATGGTGAATGACTTGGAGGGGAACTTGAGTGGTGTCAAGCTTCTTGAATAATGTTTCATTCAGGCAAGTGTAAAGCATTCCATCAGAATTTTGACCTGTGCCTTGTAGACTTTGCACAGGCTTTGAGGAATCAGAGAGTCAGCCTCTGACATATTCTTGTGGACAGAATATTGAGATGGCTGGACTGGTCTAGATAAAAGTAAAAGTTTAAGTAAAGTTTATTTATGTCACAAGTAGACTTATAGTAACACTGCAATGAAGTTACTGTCAAAATCCCCCACTCACCACACTCCAGTGCCTACTTGGATTCACTGAGGGAGAATTTAGCATGTTCGATGCACCTAATCTGAACATTTTTGGATTGCGGGAGGAAATCGGAACACCTGGAGGAAACCCTCGCAGACACAGGGAGAACGTGCAAACTCCACACAAACAGCGACCCAAGCCAGGAATTGAACTCAGGTCCCTGGCGCTGTGAAGCAGCAGTGCTAACCATTGTGCTACCGTGCCGCCCGGATTCCCCAAAAGAGCATCTTACCGAGCCTCTATCTCCATAACTCCACATATTTACCCCACCTATCTCCCTAACCTATAGAATTTGAGACACTAAAGGACAACTTAGCATGGCCAATCCACCTAACCTGCACATATTTGTACTGTGGGAAGAAACCGGAGCATCTGGAGGAAACCCATGCAGACATGGGGAGAACGTGCAAGCTCTAAGGAATTGTTGATGGTGCTAAACACTGCCATCAACAGAGGACATTCCTGCTGCTGACCTTCTTTTGGAGGGAACGCCAGTGATGAAGCAGAACTTGGAAAACTGACTTAAGGAACTCCTGTAGCAATATTTTGATTTGATTTATTATTGTCACGTATTAACAGAAAAGTATTGTTTCTTATGTGCTTTACAGAGAAAGCATACCAGTCATAGAGAAGGAAAGGAGAGAGAGAAGAATGTAATGTTACAATCACAGCTCGGGTGTAGAGAAAGATCAACTTAATGCAGGGTAGGTCCATTCAAAAGCCTGACAGCAGTGGAGAAGGAGCTGTTCTTGAGTTGGTTAGTATGCGACCAGTATCCCGGTATTAGGCGATTGGCTTCCAAAGCCACAACCATTTTCCTTTACTTTCGATATGATTCCAATCAGTGGAGCATTTCCTCCCTGATTCCCATTGATTTAATTTTGTTAAGTCCCTTTGATACCACACTCAATCAAATGTTCCAACACAGATCAATGGGATCAGTTGGTGCCTGTTTTTTGTAGTTGTAGGGGAGGGAATTTTTTTGTGAACTAAGAACACAGAACTTAGAACATAGAACACTACAGTGCAGTACAGGCCCTTCGGCCCTCGATGTTGCGCCGGCCAGTGAACCCTCCAACCTAAACTATTCCAATATCATCCATATGCCTATCCACCGAACATTTGAATGCCTCCAAAGTAGGCGAGTCCACAACTGCTGCAGGCAGGGCATTCCACGCCCTCACCACCCTCTGTATGAAGAACCTGCCTCTGACATCCGTCCTATAACTACCACCTCTTAATTTAAAGTTATGTCCCCTCGTGTTGGTCAACACCATCCGAGGAAAAAGGCTCTCACTATTCACCCTATCCAGTCCTTTGATCATCTTATACGCCTCAATTAGGTCACCGCGTAACCTTCTTCTCTCTAATGAAAATAACCTCAGGTCCCTCAGCCTTTCCTCATAAGGCCTTCCCACCATACCAGCAACATCCTGGTAAACCTCCTCTGCACCCTTTCCAATGCTTCCACATCTTTCTTATAATGCGGCGACCAGAACTGTCCGCAATACTCCAAGTGCAGCCGCACCAGAGTTTTGTACAGTTGTAACATAACCTCACGGCTCCTAAATTCAATCCCTCTACCAATAAAAGCTAACACACCGTACGCCTTCTGAACAACTTTATCAACCTGGGTGCCAACTTTCAAAGAGCTATGTACTTGTAGCCCAAGATCCCTCTGCTCAACAACACTATTAAGTGTCCTTCCATTAGCCCTATATTTCATTTGCCTGTTATTCCTACCAAAGTGAATCACCTCACACTTATCCGTATTGAATTCCATTTGCCACCTCATGGCCCAGCTCTGCAACCTATCTATGTCCCTCTGCAAACTGTAACATCCATCCTCGCTGTCTACAACTCCCCCCACTTTCGTATCGTCAGCAAATTTACTAATCCAACCCTCTACACCCTCATCTAGGTCATTTATAAAAATGACAAACAGCAGTGGCCCCAAAACAGATCCTTGAGGTACACCACTTGTAACTGCACTCAGGTTGAATATTTCCCATCAACCACCACCCTCTGTCTTCTATCAGCTAGCCAATTCCTAATCCAAACTGCTAAATCACCTTCAATCCCATGCATCTGCACTTTCTGCAGTAGCCTACCATGGGGAACCTTATCAAACGCTTTGCTAAAATCCATACACACTACATCAACTGCCTTACCCTTATCTACCTCTTTGGTCACCTCCTCAAAAAACTCAATAAGGTTTGTGAGGCATGACCTATCCTTCACAAAACCGTGCTGACTATCCCTAATCAATTTATTTCTCTCTAGATGCTTATAAATCCTATCCTTATAATTCTTTCCAAGACTTTGCCCACAACAGAAGTCAGGCTCACCGGTCTATAATTTCCAGGATGGTCCCTACTCCCCTTTTTGAACAAAGGGACAACATTTGCCATCCTCCAGTCTTCTGGCACTATACCTGTAGCCAACGACGACATGAAGATCAAAGCCAAAGGCTCCGCAATCTCCTCTCTAGCCTCCCAGAGAATCCTAGGGTAAATCCCATCTGGCCCAGGGGACTTATCAATTTTCATACCCTCAAGATTCGCTAACACCTCCTCCTTATGAACCTCAATCCTGCCCAGTTTACAACCTGGTATCGCAGTATTCTCCCCGACAACATTGTCTTTCTCCTGCGTGAATACTGACGAAAAATACTCATTCAGTGTCTCTCCTATCTCCTCAGGGTGGGAAGAGTCACAAATCTTGTAGGGATGCCAAAATCTCGGAACACTAAGTTTAATATGAAGTCCTCACCATTCCCAATAGTACAACTTATATATGAATTCCAGTTGATGGCTAAATGAATTTCACAAAATCTTTTGAGTTTGCTTCCTGCTGTGGTTACTGGCTTCTTTTATTATAGATAGTTTGCTTTCATACCTCGATATTGCATTAGAGTTTATACATTGACTTTTCTGATCCTGGATTGGTGTCTGAAAATCACAGTCAGAAGAGTTAATCATCAAATCTCACGGCACAGAAGGAGGTCAGCATTGGAGTTGTCAGACCAATACATTAGAAAGCTTGAAAGGGCAAAAATATGTTTGGCCCAGCAAGCCCACTCGTCCTACAATTTATGACCTCTCCATTCTCTTAACTCCCAAATCAATCAATCAAACTGGTCTATTAATATTTTTATAATTCGTAATTCATTTTATGCAGACAGCTTGATGAGGATCTAATCAGAAGTTGAGTTGAGAAATCTAAGTTTAATGCAGTTAAAGAATGCTGTGCAGAACACTTTCGATTTGCTTAAGTAACAAACATCAAACAGAGATCAGAAACTGGTCAAACTTTTGCTGTAATTGGAGACTAAGATTAGATAGATACTCTGAAAAACAGCTACCTTTTCAGGAACTCAGCACATATCAAATTGGGGCAAGCATAATAAAACAGAATCGTAGAATCCCTGCAGTGGAGAAGGAGACCACTTGGTCCATCAATTCTGCACTGCCAGTACCCTGGCTCAATCCTGGTATTCCCACATATTTATGCCACTAATCCCCTGAACCTACACATCTTGAGACACTAAGGGCCTGATTTTACCATTGCGTTGTGCCCGTTTTTGGGCATGAAAACTTGGTAAAGTCAGGCATGAAGGGAATAGCGTAATCCATGCCCGTGTCTGCACAGAGACCCACTTTACCAACACCTGAAAATAGCCACGATTGGAATCGTGCCCGGAATGGGCGTGACATCAGCATGCATTTAAATTGACTTAAGACCCGATCATTCTTTGGTGGGGCGGGGAGGGGAGAGGGCCAGATCACTCTCTTGTGGGAGGAGAGGGGAGGAGGAGGTCAGGTGGATCTCTAGTGGGAGGGGTGGGTGGGAGGACAGGAGCATGAGGGGGGTCCACTGCCACTCTGTGGGTGATTGGTATGGGGGGAAAGGGGGCAGGGGGCTGCGATTAGCTTGGATAGTAAGAGAAGGTGGATAAAGGGGGACAGTTAAGTTGTGGGCTGGGCACTGTCTGTGGAGGCCATCACTCCTGCTTTTTGTGGTCAAGGGACGATGCAAGCACTTTTCACATCCTTTTGTCACTGAGCACGCACAGTTGAAGGCTCTAATCAGAGCTGTAGCATTTTGGGTGTGATAAACCCCGCATGATTCAGACTCGCAACTTTTCTTTCAGGCTAATTGTGTGTGGGGCTTCCTGAGAACAGTTTTACAAGTCGGATCTGAATTGTATCCAGATTCAGCACTTAGAATCAAAATGGTAAAATCGCTCCCTCAGGGTCAATTTAACATGGCCAATCCACCTTGCCGACATATCTTTGGACCGTGAGTGGATTGCAGCTGGAGGAAACCCATGAAGACATGGGGGGGACATGCAAACCCGATACAGACAGTCACTACGGTGACACAGTGGTTAGCACTGCTGACTCACAGTGCCAGGGACCTGGGTTCGGTGAATGTTCAGAGTCTGTACAATCTCCTCGCGTCTACATGGTTTTCCTCCAGGTGCTCCGGTTTCTTCCTACAGTCGAATGATGCACGAGTTAAATTGATTGGCCACGTTGAATTGCCCCTTAGTGTCCCAAGATGTACAGGTAAGATGGATTAGCCATGTTAATGAGTGAAAAGTCTGAAAGACAATGCTGGTTAGCTGCGTTGACCATACTAAATTCACCCACTGTGTACCCGAACAGGTGCCGAACTGTGGCGACTCGAGGATTTTCATGGTAACTTCATTGCAGTGTTATAGAAAGGCTACTTCTGGTTCTAATAAATAAACTTAAAGCTTGAACCCAAGGCCAGATTCAAACCCAAGTCCCTAGAACTGTGAGACAGCAACACTAACAACTGTGCCACCCAGTTTAAATAGTTTGAGAATCCGGGACAGGGCCGGATGTAAAATGTAACATACAGATTCAACCTCTTTAACCTGGAGGACTGAAATCTGCTGCACTTAGAGCCCACACTGCTCTAATTGCCTTGGCCCCAGCATAAATAACTCTAGTATTTTCACATTGATTGGCGTGCCTCTGAATTAGCTTGTTATGCATTTTTTTTTGCAAATCACCAGTTATTAGAAATGACATTTGGAAACAAGTCAAAAGTACAATGGACTGCCTTTGCATATTAAGTGAGGTGGCAGCAAGGCAGATAAATGGAATTAAGATACAGATCAGCCATGATTTAATTGAATGGCAAAGCAAGTAGGAGAGGCTGAATGGCCTCTTCCTTTTCCTGTGCTTCTGAGCTTAAATTTGCATTACGGGAGCAAGGCTTAATCAAATGGTTCAGGGGCTGAAGACAGGAGTCACAATATTTTTTTTGTTATTTTTCACTGAGTCTAAAACATCTCTAAGTGCTCTTTGATACTGGAATTCTCTGATTTCGTTTGTTCCATAAATTACTTTGACTCATCTAATATGTATGAAAACAGTCAAATTACTTCAGAGCTGCCACGCAGCCTAATCCCTAGTGGATGGTAATTTGTACGAGAGGATTGCTATTCATTTTGTTCTGATTGAATAGGTAAAGTAGCTTGAACCAATAGCGTGTTTGTTCAAAGCTCCATCATTTGAACGAATACACCTTGTGCATCAACGGGACCCTTTTCAACTTGTGTTCTTTTGGCTGGCACGGGATTCTTGTTCAGGAGAGGTGGCAGAACCAGCTCAGGTGAATATTCATGAGCCTGGAGTCAACCTTCTCTCTATTACCAAGTACTGCTCAGAAACTGAGATAAAGAAGAAAAGGATTCTTCCGCATACTTTGTCATGATGTGTGATGCCAGCGTTGGATTGGGGTGGCCACAGTAATAAGTCTCACAACATCAGGTTAAAGTCCAACGGCTTTATTTGGAATCATGAGCTCTCGGAACGCTGCTCCTTCATCAGGTGAGTGGGGAGGCGGATTCACAAACACAGCATATATAGGCGGAGACATAATTGTAAGATAATGGTTGGAATGCGAGTCTCATCCTACTAATTGCCCTGGCTTGAGACAACTCACATTTCTTCATCCCTCTCTCCACTTACACTGGCTGTACCTGGAAACATTTGATTACCTGTAAAGACTTGACAGGATCCATACTGTTGGATGATGGTAGATGAAATAGGCTTCACTCACTTGAAGATAGGAGATAAAAAAATCTGAAATTAAGGTCCCAGAAGATAAAAATCTGGAATCAGAAATCTACTGATGACCATGAATCCATTGTTGATTGTTGGACAAAACCATCTGGTTCACCAATGTCCTTTAGGAAAAGAAATCTGCTGTCCTTACCCAGTCTGGCCTACAAACGACTCTAGAGCCACAGCAATGTGGTTGACTCTCAACTGCTTCTAAACAAGGACAACCAGTGATGGGTAGTAAATGCTGGCCAGCCAGAGACGCACATGTACCCTGAATGAATACAAAAAAAACTCTCTCTGGATCAGTGGAAGGACTTTTAACAAATTTGGCACAGCCATCCTATTCCAGGTAATGCTGAAAAATATGACTGAAGAAGGATTGAATTTGTTTGGGTCTTCAGGCCTCTGTGAATGGAAGGCCCTTCTGATGGTTACTACTTTGGTCTACACATGAAGAAGGGCAACTTGGGCTGCGAGTGTCCACATCATTAGTAGTGCCTAAGCTGGCCAAACTGGGGAGAAATATAAACTAACATATCAGCAATTTGCTCAGCTTATCAGGAAAAATGACAGGGACCAAGGTAATCCCAATCAAGAAGCTAATAACATATGAGAACAGCTATAGTTCAAAATTAGACTCATCCCCAATGTCCTAAGGCAAACAGCGATGAACAATGAAAGAACTATACAGATAGATGTGCAGTTAGGGTAAGTTGAAGTACGGTGAGAAGTGGCAGCATAGACCAGTCGAACCAATTGGCCTGTTTCTATGCTGTAAGCTCTAAGGGGCAGTACAGTGGTACAGTGGTGAGTGCTGCTGCCTCACAACATTAGGACACAGGTTTAAGTCCGACCTCGGGTGACTATCTGTTTGGAGGCTGCATATTCTCCCCGTGTCTGCATTCTCCAGTTTCCTCCCAAAGTACAAAGGTGTGCGGTTAGATTCATTGGCCATGCTAAATTCATTGACCATATGTCAAGGGATTAGCAGGGTAAATGAGGAGTTAAGGGAAAAGGGCCTGGGTGGGATTGTGGTTAGTGCAGACTTGATGGGCTGAATGGCCTCCTTCTACACTGTAGGGATTGTCTACAGAGAAAACAACCCCTACACCCCAAGAAAAGAGATCACATTCATCCTATGTGGACAGGAAGTTTTGGAATGATTTGCAGAAAGAATTCAACCATGGCATTAACACCAGTGAGCAGGCTTCTTCTTCTATCATAATCTTTCATTACAGGGATTAATTAATCAAATCCTCAAAGAAAGGGCTGCATTCTTTACTCTTCTGGATGATGCAATAAAGTCTTATCACATTCCCTTGCAAGCTAGACCCTGGGACAATGAATTGTTAACTTTACTCTCTCTCAACTTTGTAGATTCATTCAAAGGCGGGAAGAGAATAGGAAGTGGCTTTATCTGCGGAGGAATCTCTCAGCACCAATATTCATTCTTCTCCTGGGTGAGTACAGCTACTAACAAACCAATAGTTATAACCAGTAAGTTTGAGAAAGGAGTGTTTGATAAAAGTATAATTAAATTGGGCAGAACATTGGTACAATGCTTAGCACTGCTGCCACACACAGCGCCAGGGATCCAGGTTCAGTTCCCAGCTTGGGTCACTGTTTATGTGAAGTTTGCATGTTCTTCTTGTGTCAGTGTGGTTTTCTTTTGGATGCTCTAGTTTCCTTCCACAGGCCGAAAGACACGCTAGTTAACTGAATTGGGCATGCTAAATTCTCTCTCAGTGTACCCAAACACGTAATGGAATGTGGTGTCTTGGAGATTTTCACAGTAATTAATAAATAAACTTAAACAGGTGACCCCTTCCTCTGAGATTGTGCCCTCTGGCCTTCAACTCTCTTACAAAGAGAAACAACTTTTCAACATCTATCACTGAGAATTTTTTTATGTCTCAGTAAAGTAGTCTCTCATTCTTAAAAGCTCCAGTGAATACAGGTCCAACCTACTCAACCTCTCCACATAAGAAAATCCCTCCATACCCAGAATCAACCTAGCAAGCCTTCTCTGGACTGTCTTCAATGCCAATATATCTTTCCTTAGGTAAGGAACCAAAACTGTTGACAGTATTCCAGGTGTGACCTAACTAATGTCTTGTATGATATTAGCAAGATGTCTTTATTTTTTATGCTCCATTCCCTTTGAAATAAAAGTCTCTTCACTTTATATATTAGTGTCACAAGTCAACTTACATTAACACTGCAATGAAATTAGAGATAAGGAGGAATTTCTCCTCTCATAGTGTAGTGAGTCTGTGGAATCCTTTACTGCAAAGGGCTGTAGAGGCTGCGTCATTTAGTTTGTTCAAGACTAAAACTTGAACAAGTCAGTCAGGGAATCAAATGTTATGGAGATAAGGCATGAAAGTGGGGTTGAGGATCAGATCAGTCATGATCTCATTGAATGGCAGGGTGACCTTGATGGGCCAAATGGCCAACTTCTGCTCCTACTTATTGTGATCTGATAGAAAGATATGCAGGCAATAAAGGAAAAGGAAGTATGTGGATGGGCTACAATTTTTAGATAATGCTCCTGTGAAATATCTTGAGATATTGCAATTGCTCTATAGGTGCAATCTGTTGTAGTTGCAAATCTATACCATTTACCAGCAGCAAGATCAATGAAGTGGTATGATTGGCACTTACCGTCAGGAGGTTAACAATGGAGCTGGAATTCAGGGAAAAGCCCTCAGCCGCTGAAAGCTGTTTTGTGAGACAATTCTGCAGTGCTTTGGGAGAGACTCACTCAGACACAAAGCATCATTAGCAAGCTGCACCTTGTGGGCATCAACTGGAAATGACAAAGTGACGTGGCAGCGAGCCTGAGAATAGCCTTCTCTTGCGAGTGCTACCACTGGTGTCTGCTGAGAGTTTGGAGTTGGTTCCGGTAATCTCTCCCTACCACATTTATCAAACAGAATGATCATTGCGAAAGAGAAGTAAAAGCATTCTTCACACTGCCAAAAGACTATAGACCACAGGGGAGCTGGGTGATGCATGACTGGTACAGGTTTGGCAGGTTATTTGTTTACCTTAATGGAATAACAGCACAGATGTTGACGGTTCATGTCCCTTAGTGATGAGTTATGGAGATAGTACCAATTTTTGACCATCAAAGCAGCTGGACTCCAGTTGAAGTTCAACTATTCCCCTTTGCTAGCACAAGGAGACACAGCTTTAAATTAAGGGGTGATAGTTATAGGACAGGTATCAGAGGTAGGTTCTTTACCCAGAGGGTGGTTAGGGAGTGGAATGCCCTGCCTGCAGCAGTTATAGATGTGCCAAGTTTGGTGGCGTTTAAGAGGTTAGTTGATAAGTTTATGGAAGAGAAGGGAATGGTTTAGTTTGGAGGGTCATTGTTTTTTTCATAATTGGTTGGCGCAACATCGAAGGCCAAAGGGCCTGTTCTGCACTGTAATGTTCTATGTTCTATGTTCTATTATCCAATGTCCATCACAAATGGAACACGTTAACCCAATTTAGCCTGGTCCACATATGACTCCAGTATCTCTGCTACCTCCACCATTGTACAATACAAGTTCCCAAGATCTCTATTACCCTCCAATTCTTGATGACTGTGCCTCAAATACAGAGGCCCTGAGCCTGCAATTATCTTCTTAAATGTCCCCTTAAATGTTCCTCGTTAAATGTTGGATTGGTCCAACACTGGCATCTCTGGATCCTCCTTAAATGTTACTATCTTTTTATTGCTCCCTCTTCATTTAAGACATTTTCCACAGCTTATTTCTCTCACCAGCTGCAGTAATATCTCCTTATATGGCCCTGTCAAATGTTCTTTGATATTATTCCTGTGAAGTGCTTTGTGATGTTTTACTACATCGAAGGCACTATAAAAATATAAGTTGTTTTTGTTTCTCAGTGATTCACATTGCCTCCCATGTACCTCAGCATGGGCAGTGAAATCTATCTTGCTAGTGTATCTCACACCCTGAGAGCATGAATAATGACATCTGTTGATTACATGAGGCGATGAACTATGTCTTACGTTGGACAGCAATCAGAGAATGGGTGGGGGGTGGATGGGTGGTGGGGGGTGGTGATAGGCCACCTACCATCGTGAGAGTCCTGCCAAAGAAATTGGGAGGCCAGTCATCGGGAGGCCAGCGATTGGGGGTCCATGAGCTGATCGCTGCATTGATAAAATGATGCATGAGCACTGACCTGCTCAACGCTACACTGCTGACCTCTCGGGGGGAATAGATCCCACCTCCTATTCTCTGGCATGAATTTCTCTGTGTGATGCACAGAGTGTCAAAGATTCATTCAGGTAAGTACACCCAAAAGAACAGGCAGGAATGTCTCCTGCTTTCCCACTCGTTGGGCATTTAATTTTTTGAAGGGAGAATGCTAGCCCATGTATTTTGATTGTAAGAGTTGACTTCAGAGTGGAAATTCCTTCCATAGTTGGCACAGAAGAATAGGATGTTCAGCGGCACAGTGGTTAGCACTGCTGCCTCACAGCGTCACAAACCTGGGTTCAATTCCGGCCTCAAGTCACTGTTTGTGTGGAATTCTCCCTGTGTCCGTGTGGTTTTCCTTCAAGTGCTCCAGTTTCCTCTCACAGTCCAAAGATATTTGAGTTAGGTTGATTGGCCATGCTAAACTGACCTTAGTGTCAGGGGATTAGCAGGGTAAATACAGGAATGGGGCTTGGGTGGGATTATAGTCAGTGCATATTCCTCCTCTAATCAAGATCACAAGAAGCTACAAAGGTTGTGAACAAAGCCCAGTCCATCACAAAAACCAGCCTCCCATTCTTTGACTCTGTCAACACTTTCCTCTGCCTTGGAATAACAGCCAGCATGAAAAAGGACACCACGCACCACAGAAATTTTAAAAAATTATTCATGGGACATGGGCATCACTGGCTGGCCAGCATTTATTGTCCATCATACTCTCTTCTACCTTCATCTGTCGAGAAAAAAAATACAGAAGTCTGAGAATACGTAACAAACGACTCAAGAATAACTTCTTCCCTCCTGCCATCAAACTTTTGAATGGACGTATCATTTCTCTACACCCTATACATAGGTGCAACACTATCTTCTGCACCCTCTCTTGTCTTTCTCCCCTATGTATTCTATGAATGGTATGTTTTATCTTAATAGAATGCAAGAGAAAATGCTTTTCACGGTATCCAATACATGTGACGATAATAAAACAAATCATATCAAATTAAAGATAGGAATCACTGTCTGACATCTCATTAAAAATTGGGGTGGCATGGTAGCACACTGCTACCTCACAGTGCCAAGGGCCCGGGTTTGATTCCAGCCTTGGGTCACTCTCTGTATGGAGCCTACACAGTCTTACCGTATCTGCGTGGATTTCCTCCGGGTTCTCTGGTTTCCTCCCACAGTCCAAAAATATGCAGATTAGCTGGTTGGCTGTGTTAAATTGAGCCTAGTGTCGGGGGAATTAGCAGGGTAAATGTGTGGGATTATGGGAAAAGGACCTTGGTGGGATTTTGGTTGGTACAGACTTGATGGGCCAAATGGCCTCATTTTGTACTGTCAGGATTTTATGATCCTAATGTTCATGTGCCCCAAATTGCCAAATCCACCTGAGTTGAGTGCAACTCAACAGAGGAGCTCTGGAATTAGAATGAATTTTTAGTGAATATTAGTGGGAAAAGTACATGTTCTATATTAGAACTCCTTTAACTTAAGCTGCTTGGGTTATTTCTGCATATTTATCTTCGACTTAATAAAACTTGTAAGAAGCAATGACTCTTTCACTGATTTTAATTAAAGTCCAGGTAGATTATTTTTATAGCTAACTAATGTTATCATAGCTCATTGAAAGAGCTGCTGTATAGTTTAGGTGTAGGTCAACTGTTGTCCTGATTAATATCAGGCTGACTGAACGAAGAAGCTAATGCTGGAGATGTGGCTTTGTTGGAACTTGTTGCATCATTCCAGAATTCACAGTTTTATGTTTCCTTCTTATCTTGAAATAGAAGATAGCATTGCAACAACACTTTTCTGTCTTTGATCCATTTGACATCCTCAAACAAATACCCTGTTAAATGCATTGTAAATTCCAAGTATGGAGTGCCTTCACAGGCTATTCCTCAAGCACTAATACAGTCACCTTCTTTAACAGTGCTAGTAAATATGTCAGGCAAGAGAAATCATGTTGGCAGCCCCTTGTACTCTTATTCATTTATCCTTCCTGCTCTTGTTCCTTATTCTGCTGACTCATCCTGGCTACAGTGCAATCCTTTCACTCATGAGAATGCATTGGACAGCGAGTGTTGGCAGATTGTTCAACTATTCAGCGTCAAACCTAATCTTCTCTTCACCTGCCATCTGTATGCGAGTTCTCAGACAGGAGAACTGGATGTCAATCAACATCCAGGACTTCTGCTAATTTTCCTTCCCCTCTGCCTGTGGGGTGCTGAAACTCATTTCAGATCCACTAATTGTCACTCTTGCAATTTGTCAATGGGCTTCAGGAAGAAACTTAGATCTTTCAGTCTTACTCTGTAAATTAAGGAGCTGCACTTTGCAAAAAAATGTAATAATTTCTTTACTGAAATGTTCTTGAGTGTGCAATTTTTTTCATAGAATTCCTACAATGCGGGAGGAGACCATTCACCCCATCGTGTCTGCACCGACAATAATCCCACTCATGCCCTATCCCCATTTACCCTACTAACCCCACTAACTAACACATCCTGGGACACTAAGGAGCAATTTAGCATGGCCGATTAACCTAACCGGCATGTCTTTCTGATTGTGAGAGGAAATGGGAGCACCCAGTGGAAATCCACGTAGACACAGGGAGAAGGTGCAAACTTTGCATAGCCACCCAAAGCAAGAATCGAACCAAGGCAGTGCCACCTTCTCTACGAGGTAACGTGCCTTATTTTTAGTTGAATTATCAATAACTGTGTTATGCATTATGGTTAGTTGTTTTATGAGTCTTGTCTTCAGAATTCAACAAGGGCTTAATCATAGAATCATAGAAGCCCTATTGTGTAGAAAGAGGCCATTTGGCCCATCGAGTCTGCACTGACCACAATCCTACCCAGGCCCTACCCACATATCCCTCTAACCTAGGCATCTCAGAGCACTAAGGGGCAATTTTAGAGTGGCTAATCAACCTAATCCACACATCTTTGGACTGTGAGAAGAAACCAGAACACACAGAGGAAATCCATGCAGACATGAGGAGAACATGCACACTCTACATAGACAGTGACCCAAGCCAGGAATCAAATCCAGATCCCTGGAGCTATTAAGCAGCAGTGCTAACCAGTGTGTTACCGTACCACCCATGACATGGCAATTTTTTGATAAATAAATAGTTTACCTATTTAAAAGGAGATGATTGTTTTATGCAAATTTGATTGCCACATTCCTGCATTATGACAGTGCACTATAGTTAGGGGCCGGAATTCTCTCATCCCGCCCACCACAGGAATTGTAGCGGATGGGGCACGGACCATGCAAAGGAATCCCTCGGCTGGATTCTCTGGTTTAGAGGCAAGTGCCAAGATGTCGAGAGGTCATGAAAGGTGCTATAGAAATGTGAGTTCTTTCTTTACTTCTCTGCGTTAACCAACTAACCCAATGTTTTATTTTAAGTTAACATTTAAGACACTGTAATAAGCATTAATAAATAACTAGACTGAAGTAATTCTATATTTTATCCTGTTGTGCCAATTTGGAAGATGAGCTTGGTGCATTGGTTGTCTTGTGCTATTTATTACAGCTGGAGCTGTTTAATGCTGAGTAATCCCCTGGAATTCATTGTTATTAGAGTTGATGATATTCGTTAGAATATCAGGTCTCATAACAGCATAAATGGTTGGAGTGAGGCAAAGCATAGCACATTGTTGCATTAGATGGATGTGGTGTTTATCTTCAGTGTAAATCCAAAGGGCTGATGCTCTGAATAAATCTGCATAATTTGTTTGTTGTATGCAAACCCAGGAATTGGTTGATTCATTTTTGAGAGGGTACATTAATTGTTCTGCAATTTAGGGGTCACTTAAGACGCTGAAGGAATTTTAAATTTGGTGAGTGCCTGTACTTGTGAAAAGACGGGACAGGAAACGGGGGTAACATCTCAAAGAAATGGAAGTTTGTCTCGAACACATCATCCTCTGTATTTAACCGCAGCGCTTTGGGCTATGTGTGAGCAAATCCCTTTGGGGAGACCAGTTGTCAATTTCAGTACGTTAAGTGCTCAGTTATAGTGACATTTGTTGCAGTATGCCTTTAAAGGGAGATAGCATGATGTCATTCTGTACCATGTGATCAAGTCATTGTTTCACTTTTGTTTTGAGCAGTACACGCTCGCACAACTCTTCCTTATTGACCTTTTTACGAGAACAGAGAACAAAGAATAGAGAAAATTACAGCACAGGAACAGGTCCTTTGGCCCTCCAAGCCTGCACTGACTATGCTGCCTGACTTAACTAAAACCCCCTACCCTTCAGGTAACTATATCCCTCTGTTCCCATCTTATTCATGTATTTATCAAGACACTATTGTATGTGCTTCCGCTACCTCCCCAATAACGCGTTCCAGGCACCCACCACCCTCTGTGTAAAAAATCTACCTCATACATCTCCATTAAAGCTTGCCCGTTGCAAGCTTTATCCCTGCTGGGAAAAAGGTGCTGACTATCCACCCTGTGTATGCCTCTTATAATCTTGTAGACTTCTAACAGGTCACCCCTCAACTCCATCGTTCCAGAGAGAATGAACCAAGTTTCTCCAACCTCTTCTCATAGCTAATGCCCTCCATACCAGGCAACATCCTGGTAAATCTTTTCTGTATCCTGTCCAACGTCTCCACATCCTTCTGGTAGTTTGGCGACCAGAATTGAACACGATATTCCAAGTGCAGCCTAACTAAGGTTTGATAAAGCTGCAACATGACTTGCCATTTTTTAACCTCAATGCCCCGGCCGATGAAGGCAAGCATGCTATATGCCTTCTTGACTACCTTCACCACTTGCATTACCAATTTCAGTGACCGTGTACCTATACACCCAGAAGCAAGCTGCAACAATTTCATAGAATCATAGAATTCCTACAGTGCAGGAGAAGCCCATTCGGCCCATCGAGTCTGCACTGACCACAATCCCACTCAGCCCATATCTCCGTAGCCCCACGTATTTATCCTGTTAGCCCCCCTCACAACAAGTGGCAATTTAGCATAGCCAACAAACATGACCCACGTATCTTTGGTCTATGAGAGGAAACCAGAGCACCCAAAGGAAACTCACACAGACATGAGGAGAATATTCAAACTCCACATTCTCTATCTACTCTGTCCGCCCCACTCATGATCTTGAACATTTATATCAAATCTCCTCTTAGCCTTCTTCTCTCCAAGAAGAGCAGTCCCAACCTCTCCAATCTATCCTAATAACTGAAGTTTCTCAACCCGGCACCACTCTTGAAAAAGCTCTCTGGGCCTCAGATAAACACCAAGATGAGCATTGGAAACACCATGATGGAGTACACTGTCAGTGGGACTGGAGAATCTGGCTGCATCGAATTCTGATCCAATTTTACCCAAACAATGAATTGAAAGCAAAATACATAAGAACCTAAGAACTAGGAGCAGGAGTCAGCCATCTAGCCCCTTGAGCCTCCTTCACCATTCAATAAGATCATGACTGATCTTTTTGTGGACTCAGTTCCTCTTACCTCCCCGCTCACCATAACCCATAATTTCTTTATTGTTCAAAAATTTCTCTATCGTTGCCTTAAAAACATTCAATGAGATAGCTTCGATTGTTTCACTGGGCAGGGAATTCCGCAGACTCACAACCTTTTGTGCAAAGAAGTTCCTCCTCAACTCAGTCCTAAATCTGCTTCCCCTTATTTTGAATACTGTGGTATTATCATTAGCCTGATGTTATCTGCAGGCCCCACTATCCCTTACTTCCCCTCATCCCTTCGCGCTGACCAATTTGAACACTCCACCACCCTTCATCACAGCCACAATCTCTCCTGTCTTTCTCCCTGCTTCTGCGTGCAGCCTTGCCTGTCAGAGTTTCTTCTTGTCTCACAGACTGTTGGAGATAAACCTGGTGGGGAAAAAAAACTTAAAACACACATTGCTGCTAATACCAGCAGAATGAAATCCATAATGCTGAGTTTCCTGTGTGGAACTCATATTGGAATGAAAGCTGTTACGAATTGCTTTCCCGTTTCGGAAACTTCATTTATGGTTTTTCTGAGCAGCTCCTTCCAATTTATCTTCAAGTCCTTTTTAATTTTGCCAGCAAATTCCTTTCCAAAATATTTGATAATTCCTTTTCAAAATGGCTGAAAATAGCCAAAGATCAATATTTCTATTATATCTGAGAGTCCCTCTGCAATGTGGCTGCGAATTCAGTCATAAATTGAAATTGCATCGGCTCTGCTAGCGCAAAGCTCTTCGGCGCTCAGTTGTGAAGTGATCCACTTTCTAAATCTCATCACGGGGAGACCTTGGAGAATCCTAATTACTTTGTACAAATTTTCAGTGCGCGGACCAGCACTGCTGTACTTCAGAGATGACCTGTACGAAAGACAGCGCAATGCTTTGCCAGAGACTTGATGAAATGAGATACAAAAAAGAAACACATGTCAGAGGCTCTGAGTGCTTTCTACGAGCTGAAACAAGGCCATGGAATAGCGAAGCCCTGGATTTGACACCCAATTTGTATTCAGCTGTCTCAAACTCAGCCAGGTCCTTCAAACTATCAGCACTCACTGACTGTTCAATCCAGTTATAGAACATAGAACATAGAACATTACAGCACAGAACAGGCCCTTTGGCCTTCGATGTTTGTGCCGACCAAAATAAAAAGCAATGCCCCTCCAAACTAAACCATTCCCTTCTCTTCCATATACTTATCAATTAACCTCTTAAACGCCACCAAACTTGGCGCATCTACAACAGCTGCAGGCAGGGCATTCCACTCCCTAATCACTCTTTGAGTAAAGAACCTACCTCTGATATCCGTCCTATAACTCATACCCCTTAATTTAAAGCTGTGTCCCCTCGTGCTAGCTTTCTCCATCCTAGGAAAAAGGCTATCACTGTCCACCCTATCTAAACCTCTAATCATCTTATATGCTTCAATAAGATCCCCTCTTAGCCGCCTCCTTTCTAACGAAAACAACCTCAAATCCTTCAACCTCTCTTCATAGGACCTGCCCTCCATACCAGGCAACATCCTGGTAAACCTCCTCTGTACCCTCTCCAATGCCTCCACATCTTTCTTATAATGTGGGGACCAGAACTGCACACAATACTCCAAGTGCGGCCGCACTAGAGTTTTGTACAGTTGCAACATGATGCTGCGGCTCCTAAATTCAATCCCCCTACCAATAAAAGCTAAGACTCCATATGCCTTCTTAACAACTTTATCCACTTGACTGCCTACTTTCAGGGATCTATTGACACATACACCAAGATCCTTCTGTTCCTCAACACTATTAAGAGCCCTACCATTAGCCCTATACTCTACACATTTATTGTTCCTGCCAAAGTGCATTACCTCACACTTTTCCACATTAAACTCCATTTGCCACCTCTCGGCCCAGCTCTGCAACTTGTCCAAGTCACTCTGTAAACTATAACACCCCTCTTCACTATCTACCACTCCACCGACTTTAGTGTCATCTGCAAATTTACTGATCCATCCCTCAATACCCTCATCCAGATCATTTATAAAAATTACAAACAGCAGGGGCCCCAAAACAGACCCCTGTTTTCCAATGGTTATCAATGATAACCATTGGAATAACCCAGAGGCATTGTAGAATATAAAATAGTACAGCACCAGTGGAGGCTACTATCCTCTTCTATCTCACATTTGGATGGGAAATGTGAAAGGACAGAATCCCTATGGTGCAAAAGAGGGCTCATCAAGTCAGTTCTGACCACAATCCCACCCAGGCCTCATGCCTATAATCTTCATTTAACTTGCTAATCCCCCTGACACGAAGGGGCAATTTAGCACAGCGAATCCACCTGACCTGCACATCTTTGGAGTGTCGGACGAAAGCAGAGCACCAGGAGGAAACCCACATAGACACGGAGAGACTATGTAAGTTCCACACAGACAGTGACGCAAGCCAGGAACTGAAGCCAGTTCCCAGGCACTGTGAGGCAGCAGTGCTAATCATTGTGTCACCATGCTGTCTGTCCATAATGTCCATGTGACGAGCGTTAAATCAGAGGGGCAATGTAAAGTTCCATCCAGTTGGGTTGTTAATGGGCTTAGTTACTCATTTATTTGATGATGGATGCATTCCCAGCTCCTGCTGCATACGTCAACTTGACTATTGCACACAAGCACATTGATGCAGTGACTTGTGTTCAATACCTTTGCACTTGATTTCAAGTCAGGCGCACCCCCCCCACCTCTCTCTCTCTCCTCTCCTCTCTTCCCCCCCATCCCCTCACAACATCAATCCCTGACCATAGAATCTATGATAGCGATAGCCTGGTGGTATCACCACTAAACTACTAAACTATTAATCCAGAAACTTATCTAATCTTCTGTGGACCCAGGTTCGAATCCCACCATGGCAGACAATGGAATTTCATATTTAAATTCAATTTAAAAAAATCTGGAATTAAGAATCTACTGATGATTATGAAACTTTTGTTGATTGTCCCATTTGGTTCACTCATGTCCTTTAGGAAAGTAAATCTGCCCTTCTTACCTGGTCTGGCCTACATGTGACTCCAGAGCCACAGCAATATGGTTGACTCTGAAATGGCCTAGCTAAAGGCAACTGGAAATGGGCAATAAATTCTGGCCAGCCAGCAATGCCCATGTCCCAGGAATGAAGGAAAAAAAATGTCCTTTATGAATTGCTTTTTCTCACCAGTCTTTGTGCAATAGAAAGCAGTTGAGAAAACTCCAAACAATTCACCTTTTATCCCCTTCTGCGATGCAAGTATTCAAGTCCTATGCTAATATGCACTTTTTCTTTAAAGGGAATAAAAACATTTGCATCACAATTGATATAATCCTGCCAACCTTGCTGGATTAGTTTGGTGTGAGGCAAAACACTTGTGTTGAGGTTGCCCGGTAACCAGGATCCACAGAGAGGAACTAGTGCCACTGTAATAGAGAGCTGAAAAGAATGGATTTAATGGACTTGTGGCTCAATCTTTGAACAAAGCATCCAGCGTATTAAGGTGTTCCCAAGTTGCAGAATCAACATCCATCTTTTATATGCCATAGATCTGAATGACAGCCTTAGTATTCAGTCTAGCTGCAAATGAATTAGAATGAAGATTAACATTAAAGTCATCAGGGTAGGCCCAAGTTTAGAAAGTGTAGGATATTATGCAAGTTGCGGACACTAAAGTTTATTAGAAAACAAAACTATTAATTGAAAAAAACATACTCAGAAAAGTGATATAAAATTCTCCTACGAAGAATGTAAGTTCCCCTGCAGCCACTCATCTTTCTGACTTGAGAATATGTCACCATTCCTTCACAGTCACTGGGTCCAAATCCTGGAATTCCCTCTAATGGCATTGTGGACCAACACACAGAACGTTGAGTGCAGCAGTTCAAGAAGGCAGTTCACCGCCACCTTCTCAAGGGCAATAAATGCTGGCCAATCAGTGACTCCCATGTCCCACAAATGCATAAAACAAATGACAGGTTCGATGATTGTCACCGCTTGGAGTCAAAGGCTTTCTATAAACGTCACTTATATATGAAAAAAGATAATGACTAGAATTCTCTGGTTATACAATATGTGGCAGAGTATTAATAGGCAAAGGGATCTGGATGTATAGGTACACATATCACAGAAAGCGGCAATGAAGATGGAGAAGATAATCAAGAAGGCATATATGGCATGCTTGCCTTCAACGGCCAGGACACTGAGTTTAAAAAATGGCAAGTCATGTTGAAGCTTTATAAAATCTTAGTTAGGCCACACTTGGAATATAGTGTTCAATTCTGGTCGCCACGCTACTGAAGGATGTGGAGGCTTTGGAAAGGGTGCAGAAAAGATTTACCAGGATGGTGCCAGGTATAGAAAGTATTAGCTATGAGGAGAGGGTAGAGAACTTGGTTTGTTCTGAATGAAATGATGGAGATTGAGGGGCGATCTGACAGAAGTCTACAAGATTATGAGAGGCATGGACAGAAGTGGATAGCCAGAAACTTTTCCTCAAGCTGGAAGAGTCAATAACAACTTTAAGATTTGAGGATCAAGGTTTAAAGGAGTTCTACAAAGCAGTTTTTTTAAACAGAGAGTACTGGGTGCTGAGGGTGATAGTGGACGTTGATACGGTAGTGACTTATAAGGGGCATCTTGACAAATACATGAATAGGATGAGAATAGAGGGATATGGTCTCCAGAAAGGTAGGAGTTTTAGTTAGTACAGGCAGCATTGTCGGTGCAGGCTTGGCGAGTGGAAGGGCCTGTTCCTGTGCTGTAATTTTCTTTGTTCTTTGTTCTTTGTATTCTCCCCCTACCACCGCCACAGGAATGGTAAATTTAGTGCTCAGCCAAATCTCCATTCACAGCAGCAGGACTGGAGGATTCCAGCCGTGAGTGAGGGTGGAGAATTCCGACTAATGCTGGACAAACTTAGCACATCTGGTGGCATCTGTGATGAGAGAAATAGAGTTAACATCAACATCAGAGTTAACAACCTCTTGTCACAGACATCCAATTGTATCACAGAAATGAAGAAGACATTTTGGAAAAAATACTCTAATTGCATAATGATATTCTTTGCTCTGAGCATTTCCACTCCCTTTGCCTTTTGTTATATTTTAGTATTTAATTTCCCCTGCCTTCTGATCTATCCCTGGCCTCTTTTTGCTCCCCCTGATCCTTCCCATGTTGTCAATAGCATAAAGCCATCATGGTGACACAATGGTTAGTACAGCTGCCTGACAGCGCCAGGGAACCGGGTTTGACTCCCGGTTTAGGTCATTGTCTATGTGGAGTTTGCACTTCCTCTGTGTGGGTTCGTTCAGGTACTCCTGTTTCTTCCCAGAGTCCAAAGATGTGCAGGTTAAATGTAATGCTCATGGTAAATTGCCCAATAGTGTCAGGGGGACTAGCAGAGTAAATATGTGGGGCTACAGGAATAGGGACTGGGTGGGATTGTGGTTGGTGCACACTCAATGGGCTGAATGGCCTCCCTCTGCACTGCAGGAATTCCATGATTTCTACCTCTCTTCATTGCCAGGGGAGGGTCATATTGGAATTCTCTTGTCTTACCCACCATTGGAACTACAGTGGGCAAGACAGAAAGTTTGATGAATCATTCAAGGTTCTTTGAGCTCAGGTAGGAATTCTGGTCTAGGAGCACGCGGGCCAGAAAATCCTACCCTCTGTTTTTCTTTTCACAGGTGCTGCCAAATCTGCTGGATGTTTTCTCCCAAAGCTTCCTGCTTTTATTGAAGAAAAATGGATTCAGCTGGGCAATAAAGTAGAAATTAGGAAGCAATTTGGAAAAGCACAGCCAGTTCATTCTGTCCTTTTGGGAATGAAATCCATTGACTTTATTCTTAGGTTTGGTCTCAGGAAATAGGAATAGGATGAGGCCATTCAGCCCATTGAGCATTTGTTGCCATTCAATTAGATTTTGATTAATTTGTTCCTCTTAATTCCTTTTGCAGTCAACACCATACATGTACCTCCTCATAAAATATAGCAAACAGGATGTCTAGGCATCCACACCTATCTAAGGACGCATGCCTGTATGGGTAAGATTCATGTTATTTTGCTGGCAAAGGAAGAGGCAAGGAAGGGCCAGGTGAAGCAGTCTATAAAATATTTTTTACAGACTGCTATAAAATCACTGCACTCACTTGATGAAGGAGCAGCACTCCAAAAGCTTATGTTACCAAATAAACCTGTTGGACTTTAACCTGCTGTTGTGAGACTACTTACTATAAAATATTTTGCACTGAGTGAACAAATGGATATATTTGGAAAGGTGAAAGATTTATTCTTTGATCACTTGCCTTCTCAAGTGCAGTCTTCTGGCTTTTCATGAACTACAACAGAACTCTTGTCATCTATCATGGGTGAAAGAATCCACTTTGGCTTGCTATTCTTTAATATCCTTGCCCAAGATAATTAGGTCAATCTTAGTTTTAAATTTTCAATTGACCTTCCCAGGCTCACCAGCTTTTTTTTTGCAGGCAAGAGTTTCAGTGTCAACTATCCTTGATGTGAAAATATTTATCCCTATTATTACCATGGACAGCTCCGCTCTAATTTTAGGTTGACAAATGAGTGCAGGCCCCTTCGTAAGTGTTTCACCTCTGAAGTGGACGACAAAGCCACTCAACGAGAGATGGACAATAAACCAGGCCTTGCCAATGACGCCCACGTCCTAAGAATGAGGCAGTAATTAAAAACATGAGGTGGGTTAGGACCTGCTAATTTTTTTTTGCAGAAAGCCTTCCATTGCTTTTGCTGGCTCCCCTTTGTGCCAGAGAACATGTTATCATTTTGCCCTTTAATAATTGGTTTAATTGATGATTATTTGTTCGGGCACTAATGCATTGCACCTATAATTAATTCACTGGACAAAAAGTGAGTCTGCAGTTCAATAAAATCACATTGGGCCAAATGCCAAAAAGCCATTTCACTTTAAGTGCTAAATTGGCACAATGCTCAGCCTGAAACATTTCCGTTCCGATAGGGTTAAATAAATTGGGGGTTGGAATAAAACAAAATACCATCAGATGGTAAAGAAAGTGTCCTTATAAAATCAGGCCCAAAATTCCAATAGGAGTAAGGGATTCTTTCACCCATGACAGGTGGCATGAGTTCTGTTACAGTCCGTGAAAAGACACAAGGCTGCATTTGAAAAAGCTAAGTGATCGCAGAACGAATCCTTCACCTTTTCAAAGATATCCACTTGTTCCCTCAGTGCAAAATATTTTATCAGCTGCTTCACCTGGCCTTTCCTGCGCCTTTTCCTTTGCCACCAGAATAACATGAATCTAACCCATCATGCTTAGGTATGTGTGCTTAGAAAGGCCTCAAATGCTTAGACATCTTGCTTGCTACATTTTGTGAGGAAGTACATGTATGGTGTTGACTGCAAGCAAAATATTGAGTTACATAAAGTGCACAGCACAGAAACAGCCTGTTCTGCTCAAGTGGCCTATGTTCACATCAATGTTCCAGATCAACCTCGTTCCATCACGTGCACTCATCCCACCCTTCTATCCAATTTCATTTTAATCTATCAGCATATCCTTCTCTCACCCTCATGTATTTATCTAGCCTCTTCCATCCTGTAAACACGATTGTGAAACATGTTTCTTTGATTATTTGTGAGAGATCAGTCATTAACCGCAGGAAGGGTTTTGTTTTGCATTTTAATAACATCTCAAAGATATGTCTAGAAAGGTTGTTTGCATTTCAATGAATTCGGCAAGACTTTTCCAGCCATGAAGATTAGCTCAGGGAGTGTTGCATTGACAGGAAAGGCAAGGTCACCTGACCGCTCAACTCCATTTTGTTTTTAAATGCCTATTTCAAGTTTATGCTTCTTAAATTTTGCATGAGTGTGACTCCAAACTGGAAATAATCACACAGGAAGTCCAGAAGAATAAAAAGAAGTGAATAGGTTGAAGATTGGAAATGAAAATAGAAGAAGTGTAGGAAATACACCTTAGATTGGCATGGAGGCACAATAGTTAGCACTGCTGCCTCACAGGGATCCGGGTTAGATCCTCAACTTGGGTCACTGTCTATGTGGAGTTTGCACATTCTCCCTGTGTCTGCGAGGGTTTGCACTAGGTGTTCCGGTTTCTTCCCATAGTCCGAAAGATGTGCTGGTTTGATGCATTGGCATGATAACTTCTCTCACAGTTTGCCTGAACAGGCACCAGAGCGTGGCGACTAGGGGATTTCCACAGTAACTTCATTGCAGTATTAATGTTAGTCTTCTTGTGACACTAAGAAATAAACCTAAAAACTAGATAAGTCAGCATCTCGTGAAAAAAAAGCACGCATGATGATATCTTCCCTCGGGAAACAATATAACAGAGGGTACCATCCACAACTCCAACCTCACAAATGATCCTTTTTCTCTCTTTATACTTTTGATGTGAGGAGGATGATTGATGTAGGAAACTGCTACAGTTCCAAGGTACGTCTTAAGGTTTGTCATGGGTAGGGAGTTAAGGAAGATTAACAGATGCTAAACTTGACATTGGAATGCTTAATGCTACATTAGACGCAACAATGAAAAATTGCGATGAAAAGATACCATTTTGTATTCCTGGACAATGACATTCTTTACCTGGGTGAATGGAGAAATTTGCAATAGAATAAATTCTGATTGAGCTGAAATGCTGAAGTAATACGTTTGTCCCTTATAAATGATTTTAAGATTTGTAACAATCTTAGACTCTTGCTCTGTCACAAGGAACAAGGCATATTTCAATCCCTTGTGAACAATAGATAAAAGCAAAGCCTGACCAGAAATGAAAAGAATTTCACCCGAACCAAAAAAAGAAAATGCTGGAAAATCTCAGCAGGTCTGGTAGCATCTATAAGGAGAAAAAAGGGCTGATATTTGAAGTCTAGATGACCCTTTGTCAAAGCTAAAAGGCACAGAAAGTGGGAGATATTTATACTTCAGGCTGAGGGAGTGGAAGATGAGGCATTGCCACAGAAACCAAGGGAAAAGTCTGTTAATGGCTGTCCACAGAGAAAATAGGGAGTGTGAATGGCCAAATAGCAGTGCAGCTATAAGCTGTGACAAATAAAGATGTGAGGGTGGTTTTGGGGGGTGGGGGAGGGGGGTGCGGCAGCATTGGTAAGATGGGACAGTAAGATTGGTAAGATAAGGGAAGAAGGATGAAATAGGAGGAAAGAGTGGGAGGGAAAGAAAAATGAAGAAAGACAATAAAGAAAGGAAATGCAGAGAACAGTAAAAAATTAAATAAAATAGAATGAAAACAAGGGGCGGGCAAGGTAGGGTAGAATATTTTATTTAATTTTCTAATGTTCTCAACCTTTTATTTCTTTTTCGTCTTTCTTTATTTTTCTTCCCTACCCCCACCACACTCTTTCCCCCTACTTCATCCTCCTTCCCCCATCTTTTCTCCCTCCTGCTTCCCCTTTTCTACATTCTACCTCTGTCCCATCTTATCTCCCCTCCCCCAACATCTTCATCTGTTACAGCTTACAGTGTTGGTTAAGTGAATTGACCTGAACAGGTACCGGTCTGTGGCGGCCAGGGGAATTTCACAATAAGCGCTTTGCAGTGTTAACATAAGCCTTACTTGGGACCAGTAAGTATAGTTTACATTTTAGTTTGACAATTTGCAAAAATAAACACTGTTTAGGGAAGCCATACAGCCCACTTAGAAACATAGAAAGCAAAGGAGGACATTGCCCCCTCAGAGCTTGTTCCAATATTCGGTTAGATTCTACTTTGTATCTTATTCAATTTACCCACTTTTGGTGAGAAATGACACATCAAATATCAGTCAATCTCAGCTGTGTCATTTTCAAATGGTTCCCAGTCTGAGATTTCTGGCTGGAGAGAAATTCAGACTTCCACAACTCGTTATGCAAATACTGCTACTATGTATTAGTCTTAATAGACCTGCCATAAGGTTATGTCTCATTGTTCTGTGCTCCTCCCACTGGTGAAAATAGTTTGCCTCTTTCTCTCCATTCTATAAAATCCATCAATTGTATCATCCCTTCTTCTCTCAGCAAATTCCTTCTTCCAGGTATCCTTTGAGATACCTGCAAGCCTCCAATTCTGATTGTTTGCACATTCCAAACATGGTTCAAACATCGACAAAGGAGCTGAATTCCAGAGGTGAGGTGAGAGTGACAGCCCTTGACATAAAGGCAGCATTCAACTGAGTGTGGCATCAAGGAGCCCTAGTGAAACTGGAGTTAGTGGGAATGAGGGGAAAAAATTCACTTCTGGTTGGAGTCATACCTTATGCAAAGGAAGATGGTTGTGGTAGTTGGAATTCAATCATCTCAGTTCTATTCCGGGACGTCACTGTAGGAGTCCCTCAGGGTAGTGTCCAAAGCCCAACCATCTTCAGCTGCTTCATCAATGACCTTCCTTCTATCATAAAGTCAGAAATGGAGATGTTTACTGAGGACTGCACAATGTTTAGTAACTCCTCAGGTACTGAAGCAGTTCATGTCCAAAGGCAGCAAGATCTGGAGAATATCCACGCTTGGCTGATAAATGGCAAATGACACTTGTGCCACACCAGTGCCAGGCAATGATCATCCCCAGCATGAGGGGATCTAGCCATTAGCCCTTGATATTCAATGGAATTACCATCATCGAATCCCCCAATATCAACATTCTGGGGGTTAACATTGACCATAACTGAACTGGACTAACCATATAAATACTGTGGCTACAAGGGTAGGTCAAAGACCAGGAATCCAGCAGCAAATAACTCCTCTCCTGACTCACTAAAGTTGCCAACCATATACAAGGTACAAATCAGGAGTATAATGTATTGATTCTGTGCCATGGGACAATGAAAGGGTGTCGATAGTAGTCATGATGTGGAGATGCCAACATTAGACTGTGTTAAACACAGTAAGAAGTCTGACAACCCGGTGCTGTCAGACTTCTTACAATGAAAAGGAGCAGTGCCAGGGCACTGCCTGGGTATATCTCCACCCCACCCACTCAAACCGGGCTGTCCTTTGTGGCCACTCAACTAAATCCTGTTTTTAAAACGCTATTGTAATGCTTGGCAGTTTTTGAATATTGAGTGAGAGGGGGGATGGAATCATGTGGGGAATGGCTGACAAAATATTAAAGATAATATATTAAGATGTATTTAAATCTACTAATATAATATTCTAGGTCCCTTGTGCAATGTCTCCAGAGAGAAGCTCAGTTGGTGATCTCTTCCAGTCCTTCCAACATGTCCTAGTTCTCTTTGATGATCGTAGGCTGAAAAATTGTCCCATTATGGCTGGTGGATCTTTTCTACTGCGTTGTGCATCCAGCATACTTTTGACCAGGCCACTTCTCGTTTGCCTCTTCCCAAAGGTGAGGCTGGCCAACATTTTATTGGTTGGAACTGCTTCACGTGCCGTGGAACGCAGTGAGTCGTCATGTATTCGAGCCCCAACTCTCCTCATTTGACCTGATTGAGAAAACAATACGATCTCATAAACAATTGTCACATGAGGAGCTATTGCCTTCAGAGTCATATTATCACCCACAGATTGCATTAACTGATAGAGAGGCAGCTGCTGTTATGGGACAATAACAGAAATAACAAAAGCATAACCAAACTGATTGTTGAGGGAGGGGTGGGGAGGGGGATAAAATTGCAATATGCTAACAATTTGTTTAGAACGGAAATTTCTGTGACGCCAGGTTTACAAATAAGTGGAGCTGAACTGTATGCAAATTTTATGCATATAAAATCTATTTATATGCAAATTTAGTAGGCTTAAATTCTGCTGTTCATTTCCATATTTATATACAAGTGAAGACCTTATAAGTAACTGTTAATCTCTACTTGCTGCCTCTGTTTATGAGCAGATTTATTGGAGATTTGCTCTTCTTTTCAAGGTGTTTACTTCTGTTGTGCTTTGTCTGACCAGAGAGATTCAGAGCGTGAGAGAGCGAGAGAGAGAATTTGAACTTAATCCACATGGTGGGTGTCATAATTGCAACGACTGGCGGTCACCAGTTAGTATAACAAAATACAACAGATGGTTTACAAGCAGATAAATAAACAGAGAACTTTCATTATATTGACACTTCTGGCTCCAAGATCTATTGTGGTTGCAAAAGCCCACACTCTGCACTGAGATTCCCAGTGGGCAACAGTATTTTTTAACTGGACGCTAAGTCATCTGGCTGCTGTACTTGTTTTATCTGCTCCATACTGGGTAATGAGCAATGTAAAGACTTCCACTCCTTGATGAAGAGCGAGAAAGTGATTCTGCCAGTTTTTTTCTGCTAGAATACAATGATGGGTACTGTTCTTTTCGGCTTACAAATATAACTTTGACTATTGGCCATGGGTTCATATTACCAATGCATTAAGTTGTTGTTCATTAGCAGAAAGCACACCATTCTCCCGCTAAGTCCACAAGAGATTGTGACAGCTTTAAACTTTCTGGATTTTTTACCTGTAACTGCATAACTAATTAAATACTGCATTATGTCTGGATAGTTGCAGCTCCAACAACACTGAAGAAGTTTGACACCATCTGGGACAAAGCAGCTTGCTTAATTGGCATTACATCCACCAACATCCACCCCATCCACCACAAACAAGTTCAATAGCTATAGTGTGTACTGTCTAAAAGATGCACTGTAGCAATTTGCCAAAGATCCTTAGACAGCACCTCCCAAACCCGCAATCATTTCTGTCTAGATGGCTAAGGACAGCAGATGGGAACACCATCACGTACAAGTTCTCTCCAAACCACTCACCATCCTGATTTGGAAACATTCCTTTGCAGTCGCTAAATCAAAATCCTGAAATTCCCTCCCTACTGGCATTGTGGATCAACCCACAGCATGTGGACTGAAGCAATTCAAGAAGGTAGCTCACCTTCTCAAGTAGAACTAGGAATGGGCAATAGATGCAGGCCAGGCAGCAGTGTTGATGTCCCACAAATGAATAAAAGAAAAATTAAGACCCATTGTTATCGAAGATTAAACATATGATACCAATGAGAGAGCTTTGAAGGAAATGTGCTTCATTGTGAGGATGTTATTATCCTTCAGGGAACAAGGGTGGTCGTTTCCATCCCAGAAGAAAGTTATTGCTTGAAGAGTTGCCTGATGCCCATCCTGATGTGTTCAAGATGAAAATGCTAGCGATGGGCTGTGTTAAGTGGCCTTACATCAATGTTAATGTGGAAGGGATTGTAAAACAATGTGCCCAGTGCCAATTCCAGCAGCTGTTACCTGCTACAGCCCCCTTGGGAATGGTCAGGTCAGCTTGGATGGGAGTTCACATCGATTATGTTGGCTCATTTATGGGAACAATGTTCCTTTTGATTGTGGACACTTATTCGAAATGGGTGGAAGTGTTCAAAATTAGAGTCACAATTTCATACATCGGGATGGAGAAACTGCAGCAATGGGGGGCGATTCTCCCATCACGACCTGTAACTTTTCCGGCAGGTTGCAGTGGGAAAAGCACGAAGCCGGCCCTTTTCCAGGATTGATGCATGCGCCAGGATTGCATACACACCTCTCGGAAACAGAGAGCAGTCGGAGCTCAGACCGCGCTGGAAACCTGTGGGAAGACAAGTAAGTAATCGAAATCTTTTTTCAATGTATTTTAAATGTCATTATCGGGGACTTGCTGGAATGAAGGGCATTGGGCACTGCCAAGGGGCAGGGCCTATAGTGGGTAATCGGTGGAGGTGGGGATTTCACGCTGCCAGTCTGCGTGACAATCAGGCTGGGATTGAGGGAGGGCAGAGATTGGGCCATGAGGGAGGTTGGAGGGGGTAGCACTGCAGGGATCCCAGACTGGCCAGTAAACAGGCAGACTAACAGATTGGGGCCACTGCGTATACACAGAGTTCCAGGACTGTCAGACTCTGGTGCAAATCAGCCCCACTGCCCTGGGTTTGTAATGAGATTCATGATTGGCACCTTTGCAGAGTGTGGAGATTCGAATGTGAAGTTGAAGTGAGAGAACAGTTGTAATCTAGAACGGTTTTCCCACCAATTCGGCACTTTTGGGAGAATCACCCCCAATGTTTCTGGAAGCACTTGTCTCAGATAACAGAATGGTGCTCACAAGTGCCAAATTTCAGAAGCTCATAACGTTTAATGGAAAACTAGCCAAACTGTGACACACCAACTCTCGTTCAACTGATTGGCAGAAGGGTCAGTTCAAACCGTTAAGATTGGTATAAAGAAATATTTGCAAAGACAGGAACCATCCCATGAGCCTGTTGTGATCCACTTATACCACCATGTCGTGTTTGTCTGAGGTGTGCAGTAGCTGACCAGCCAATGGCGGACCAAAGTGCTGCTCCCAATGAAACAAGGAAATGGTTGAAAGTGATATGCTGGTACCCGGAAAGAGCTCGAGTGAATCAAATCCAACCCAAACTACCCCTACAGTTGAATAACAACCAGTTATGTTACGTTGCTTCCAGAGAAAAAGGCTGGAATTTTATCGGCACTCCCATCTGAGGTTTGTAAGGTCATGCCCGAGGCCAACAGAGAATGCCATTCTGCAAGCCTTGCCCACCCTGAATTTGGGGCAGGCATGCTGGTAAAATCAGGCCAAATTCTTTAGTTGAAAACATTCATTATTGTTAATGTTTTGAAAGTTGTATAAGTTATCAATGTGCCATGTAATAAGGGGAGGGGGAAGGAAAGAGGTTTAAAGGGGGACTAAGTGTTGTATAGTTGGCTCCTTTAATGGGTGTGTATTAAAAGGGTCATGTGACCTGAATGAGTGCAGGGATCTCAGGACAAAGTGTAGGTTTTTTTGCAGCCAGATTGAGCATATCGACTGTAGCACCCTGTACATAATTGTAAATCGTCATCAGCTCATTGTTAGTTGTTTAATAACTGGTGGTCACCAACTATTGCATTTACTACAGCCAGCAAAGCCAGCAATTGTTGCTCATCCGCAGTTGTCCTGAATGATTTGCAGGCCAATATAGAGGGCAATTCGGAGTCGATCACATTGCTGTGGCTCTGGGGTTCTATGTCGACCAGATTAAGTAAGGATGGCAGATTTCCTTCCCTAAAGGGTATTAGTGAAGCAGATGGGTTGTTACGACAATCAATGATAGCTTCACAGTCACCATTAATGAAATTAATTTTCAACTACAGGTTTATCAATTGAATTAGACGTGCACAATTGCATTGCGGGATCTGATCCCATGTCCCCAGAGAATTTGCCTGGGTCTCCGGATTACTAGTCCAGTTTCATTGCCGCTGCACTATAACGTACCCTGAGTGAAGCAGAGGATGACGAATATGAAGTTAATGACTCCAAGGATGATCAGAAAGGCAATTTTTTAGAGGCTTATGATGAGTTAGATATGAAGGGTTAGGGTTTAAAGCCTGAATCCCAAGGTGCTCCTTCCATTTTTGTCATGGATTTGGGGAATGAGGAAAAGAGTTATGAACAACAAACCAGATTAATTTTTATTGTAATTGAATTTTTTGTTTGAGAATGCTTGGAAACTCTGTTAAACGTGAAGAACACTGGAAGCAGATTCCCGCTGTAAGATTTTACCTCATTTTCCTGATTGCTGTCTGTTCATTTTTCCAAGTGATGGCTGCTTTTCTTTGCTTTCCCTAAGTGGTAACCATGACAACCACTGCACAATACTGTTGGAATCTGGTAATATCTTGCTTGTAATTTTGTTTGCAAAGTATTGTAATAAAAAAAACAAACAAAAATTGAAACATATTTCATGAAGTAAATTGAACATTATTCCAGCATTAAGGCTCAATCCCTTGCTCACAAAACCATGGCGATGTAAAGGCCCCAAATAACAACCCACAGGAGAGACTGGGATAAAACACAACACTGGATTTATCAATTCTATCAAAGGAATCAGGTCTATTACTTTGAAGACATAAATGATAAGTCAGAGTTGCATTGCAAAAAACAAGACTATTTTCTGCGCATCTGAATTGATTTGATTTGATTTATTGTCGCATGTGTTGGGATACAGTGAAAATTATTGTTTCTTGTACAAAGCATGCCTTTCATAGAGTACATAGGGGAGTATCATGGCTGCAAAAGCCTGCCCTGAGTCATGGGGGAGAATGAAAGGAGACAGTGCAGAATATAATGTTGCAGTTACAGGTAGGTTGAAGAGAAAGATCAGCTTAATATATAATGGATAAATTTTACAGCCTCGATCGCCCCAAAACCATAAAATCCCCCATGAGGTCAACTCATCAGTCCACTGATCCAATTGATCAGGATCTCGTTGTAATCCCAGATAACGCTCTTCTCTGCCAAAAGAGGGAGGTGATGGCCTAGTGATTCAAATCTGCTGCGGCAGTTGATGGAATTTGAATTCAATGATAATATCTGGAATTTAGAACCTACTAATGACCACAAAACTGGTGTCAATTGTGGGGAAAAAAACAGTCTGGTTCACTAATGTCCTTTAGGGAAAGAAATCTGCCATCCTTACCTGGTTTGGCCTCCTTGTGATTCCGGAGCCACAGTGTGGTTGACACTCAAGTACCCTTGGGCAACTAGAGATGGGCAATAAGTGCTGGCCAAGCAGAGACAACCATGGCGAATGAACAAATAAAAGGAAGTACTTTTTTTTTGTGAACAGGACTGGATTGACACAACTTCAGATAGCATAGATGAGAATGCAACAATCAGGATATTGGGAGTTGGGTCTGTTGGTGCAGCAGTTGAGGATATGGAAATCATGATGATTAAGGTACTAATAGGGAAGGTGCTAAATAGGTGACCAAAATTTTCCTGCAGCGTTAACTTGGAATGAAAAAGATTATTTTTCCACCTCCCACATTTTTAGAGTAGCATCCATGGGAACAAGAAGAAATATTCAATTTATACATGGAAAGAACTGTAAATTTTCAGGGAAAAAAAGCATATTCATTTCTTCAAATAGAAATAAAGTCAACTCCATGTTTTTGTTAGGGATTCTGAAGCACATGTGTTGACTTTACCACACAGGAGTTTAATGAAAACCCAACAAAATATTTGAAGTCATATTGACTCTGCGATCAATTTTGGTATCTCAGCTTTGTTGTGTATTATATGCCAACATAAGAAATGTCAATTCTACTGTGCAAAACAAATCTGCATTTAAGTAACACCTTTCGCATTCCCAAATTATAGTGCAGTCAATTATTTATTTTCTGAATAATTGCTATTTGGTAAGCTTTGTCCTAAGACAAAGAAATATTGAAAGAAGGTGGGTACATGGAGCTAAGGTATAAATACATATCTGGCATGAACCAATTGGAAGGCAGATAGGAAAGAGGTCTGCTCCTTAGTCACACTGTTATCATACAGCAAATGCACAGCCAATTTACAAACGGGAAGGTCTCAGAGAACCAAGGAGCCAAATGAGCATTTAACTGGTGCTCTGAAAGATGCACATTGGTCAGGCAATTGTGAGAACTCCCACTGTTCTTCTTCTAATCATTCCACAAGATTATTTATATCCACTAAGCATCTGGGTCTCAGTTTAACATGACACCGTTCTTCAGCATTGCGATGAAAAATCAGTCCAGAAAGTATGCACAAGTAGAGCTAAATCCCACAAAGGACAGCATGATGACACAGTGCTTAGCAGTCTTGCCTCACAGCACCAAGGACTGGCGTTCAGTTGAGTGTGGAGTTTGCATATTTTCCCCATGTCTCTGTGGGATTCCTTCGGGTGCTCCAGTTTTCTCCCACATTCCAAAGATGTGCAGGTTAGATGAATTAGCATGCAAAATTGCCCCTTAACATCCAAAGATGTATAGGTTAGATGGATTAACCATGGTAAATGCATGGAGTTATGGAGATAGTATGAGTGGGAAAGTGTGGACCTGGGTAAGATGCTCAAGCAGAGAGTTGGTGCAGATTCAATGGGCCAAATGGCCTCCTCTGCACTACAGGGATTCTATAAAGCATTTGAGAATCTCAACAACTACCAAATGACCTGCGTTGACACTTCAAGTTCATCACTCTTCCAGTTGCTACAAGTCAAAACAAAACCGCAATAAGATGCAAATGATTAATTTTGGGAGGGGCAAACTTAGACAGCAGTATCCAGAATAATATCTCTCAGGTATCACATCAGCTGCTTTTAATGAGAATTCAGCAGAAACTTGTCCCTCAGCTTGTTTCTATTTCCGATGTTTTAAATGAGATTGAGGTTCATTGCAACATATGGACCAAATCAAAGTTTATTAGAATTTTGACACATTTTGATAGTCAGAATAACACATTGTGATTGTGTGAATCCGCATTACCCAAAGGATCCTTAAGGTAGGGACCGCTGTTCTTCTGAATACCATGTGACAGAAAGAGTGGGCCAGTGGAATTGAAAATATTGCTGCCAACTTTTTCATACTTGCCCCTCACCCAATCTAATTGCAATCGGTCAACATAGACATCTGTGGGATGTGAAACCCAAAACAACTTGGAGTAGTTGACATGAATTAAGGAGAAATTGGATTTGTTCCATCATTGATAAAACAATATACTAGAAAAACAAAATACAGCTGGAAATCTGTAATCATGAAATCACAGGATTGTTATGATGCAGAAGGAGCCATTTTACCCATTATGTCTGCACTAACTTTGTGTAGCTTAGTGCTGTTCCCTGCCTTTTCCCTGTTTCCCTGCACTTTGTTTCTATTCAAGTAATCATCTAATGTGGAATTGAACCTGCTCCAACCACAATTCCAGGCAGTATATTCCAGACCCGAATGATGTGTTGTGCAAAAAAAGTTTTTTTTCCCACATCACATTTGCTTCTTTTGCAAATTACTTTAAATTCTTGCCCTCTCGTTCTTGACCATTTTACGAGCAGGAACAGTTTCTCCCCCTCTATTCTGTCCACCCCCTCATGAAGTTGAACGTTCCTGTCAAATCTCCTCTCAACTTCTTTTCTCCAAGGAGAACAGTCCCAACTTCTCCAACGTAAACTCACAACTGAACTTTTTCATTCTTGAAACTATTTTTTGTAAACCTCTCCTGCATTCTCTCCAATACATTTACATCCTTCTGACAGTGTGACACCCAGAACTATACACAACTAGAAAATGCAACAAATACTCAACTGGTCACTTAGCATCTGTGGAGAGAGGAGGTGTGTAAACTTTCATCAGAACCATGCAAGAACATTCAGAAGAACACACCAATCTGATTAGATTAAGTAGGGTGATAGAAAGTTCACATAAACATAACTACCAACATTGACAGTTGAGGAATGAACATTTTTATTATCTTATGGCCAGATGTCAATTTTGGTGCAGCATGATGCCCTTTTGAGCTAAATGTTAAGATAGAATAGATGTGTACTCTACCTTAAACCAATGCTAAATTTAATTGAAGAATTTCTGTTATTGGCCAATGTATTTAAAGGTGGTAGGCTTAGAGTTAAAAGAAGGTGGACTTCGCACTGCTCACCATCAACCTGTCTCCCATATTATAGTGGGCTGGGAAGACAGCAGAGAGCCTGACTGCCCTTATGAACACTTAAAGTCCAATTTTAATCTCTGCTGCTATTTTATCAATGGCAGGGGAAGCTGGAGGCAAGGCAGGGAGCCTGGGCAGATAAGGGGGCCTTTGGTTTATAATCCCGTGCCCAAGATTGTATCCCAGTTTAACCCCCATTCCCGTGCTCTCAAGCCTAGCCTCCTATTCCTGTTCTTCCCTTACTGGGGCCTTCCTATCAGGTCTTGTCCAAAATCCCTTTCGTTCTGGATCCATCTGTCATCTTTTCTGGGACGGTGTGTAGTTGCAACAGTGACCGCAGCTAGATCTTAGTTTGCACTGGTGCCTCACAACACCACGGACCAGGGTTCCATTCCTACCTTGGGATACTGTCTATGTGCAGTGTGCATATTCTCCTTGTGTCTATGTATGTTTCCTCTGGTTGCTCCAATTTCCTTCACAGCCCAAAGGTGTATAGATTAGGTAGATTGGCCATGCTAAATTGCCTTTTAGTGTCAGAGGGACTAACTAGTGTAAATGTCTGTGGTTATGGGGAATAGGACTTGGGTGGGATTGTGGTCTGTGCATTCTCGATGGGCCGAGTGGCTTCTTTCTGATTGCATGATTCTATGATCATGTCACCTCTGGATTTGCAGAGCTGTCAGCCAATCAGATTGCAGGGCAACTCTTCAGGTGAGAGTTGGGCTGTAAATAATGAGGTGCATTTCGAAAGTAGCAATCTTTTTCTCATCATTATTTAGACTCCAACTCTTGCACTTATTACCCACAACATGCACTGTTCCATACCAGAGATTTAGGTTGTTGCTTTTGCAACTGCAGCTTGATGTTGAATGTGGCTCCCTCCATATTTCACTTATTTGATGAACCACGGACTGAATAATTTTATTTTTAACGAGTACAACTATCCCAATTTCTGGTTCTTTTTGACCTCATAAGTTGAAATTGATCTATGTTTGCACTGATTGTGGATTGCATCATCACACTGCTCTCATCTTGAACCATCTTTGAATGTGTCCTTTCATTGTTCATGCTCAATCCAAACTTCAGACTTGACATTCTCAATTCTTTAACCATCATGAATACAGGATAGAGTTTTGGGTCAGGATGACCCTGAAGGATCATCCAGACTTGAAACATCGGCACTATTCTCTCTCCACAATGCTGTCAGACCTGTTGACATTTTCCAGCATTTTGTGTTTTTGTGTCAGATTCCAGCTTTATTTTGTGTTTATATTATGGATGGTTCTTGCTTGGTTTTGGTTATTAGTGTAGGGTCATCAACATATCTCTCGTTGTGATGAACAAATATTGACCCAAAGATGTTTACAAGAAACCCAAGAAGCTATAATTTTTACCTTCTCTAAAATCAAAGAACCATAGAAACCCTACAGTGCAGAAAGAGGCCTTTTGGCCCATCAAGTCTGCACCGACCACAATCCCACCCAGGCCCTATTGCCATATTCTTGCATATTTACCCACTAATCCCTCTAACCTATGCATCTCAGGACATTAAGGGATAATTTTAGCCTGGCCAATCAACCTAACCCACACATCTTTGGACTGCAGGAGGAAACTAGAGCACCCAGAGGAAACGCACGCAGACATGAGGAGACAAACTCCACACAGACAGTGACCTACGATGGGAATCGAACCCAAGTATCTGGAGCTATGAAGCAGCAGTGCTAACTACTGTGCTACCGTGCCGCCCTATTGTACCGGAAGTGCATAGAATCTGCATAGAACCTACTGCATAGAATCCCTACTCTATGGAAGCAGGCCATTTGATTGATCAGTCTGTACTGACCACAATCCCACCTAAGCCCTATTCCCATAACTCCACACATTTATCCTGCTAATCCCTTGGCCACTAAGAGTAAATTTAGTATGGCCAATCAACCTAACCCGCACATCTTTGAACTATGGGAGGGAACCAGAGCACCCAGAGGAAACACACATAGACACGGGATGAAAGTGCAAACTCCACACAGACAGTGACCCAAGGCTGGAATTGAATCTGGGTCTCTGGCTCTGTGAGGCAGTAGTGCTAACCACTGCCACTATGCCATCCCTAATAAGCGTTGGGTTTTCCCTTATATCATGTACTCCGTCTCCATGACACCCTCCCGCAGACATGGAATATTATGACCTGCAAGTTTACATTGAAGGAAACAATAAATGTTATTTTGATATTATTGAAGGAGTTTTCTGTTCATCTGATGATAATTGTTTGGAGATTGAACACATGAACTCAAACCCAGATTTGTCAAACCCAGACACACTTTGCCCTCGATTTTGACATGGCCTTCGCATTTTCCGAAATCAATTTCATTCTCATTGATACTGGGTCAAAAGCCTGGAACTCTCTTTCCAACAGCACTATGGGGACAGTTCACCACACACATAACGATAGATTAAGGAAGCCCGGTGATCGCCAGCCAGCCTCAGTAAAAACTTCCAGGAACAAAGAGAAAAATAGCATTCATTGTCTGTGATTTTTTTTGACCTGGGATAAAGAGCAAAGACTCCCTCCTGTGGTGAGGTTAAAAATAAATTACTTCACCAATTATTCCATCAGGCCAACATTTTCTCCTCGTTAAGGAAGCTTCCTACTTGCATTTAGCAGGAGATACGATCAGGGTCTGAATTGTATTTGAAAATTTTACAGCAACCAGATAAAAAACTGGGTTGTTTGACTCCAATATTTTAACCCTACCTGGCCTGTTTCTTCTCAGCACCGGGATATGTGTATGATCTATTGGAATTCTGAGAGGCCCAGATAGGGAGGATGTGGAGAGGATGTTTGCACTGATGTGAGAGACTAAAACTCGAGGGCACAACTTAAGTCCAAAGGGACACTCCTTCAAAACTGAAATGAGGAGGAATTTCTTCAGGCAGAGTGTGGTGAATCTGTGGAACACACAGAGGGCTGTGGACACTAGGTTATTGAATGTCTTTAATTCAGAAAGGATCAAGATTTACAGGGATAAGGCAGAAGAATGGGGAGGAGAATCATATCAGTCTTATTGAATGGTAGAGCAGTCTCAATAGGCCGAATGGTCTAATTCTGCTCCTATATCTTATGGTTTTATGGTGTAAGTGGAGAGCAGGGTCAATTGTTGAGGCCATGTCAAAATCGAGGGCGAGGCGCATCTCTTTGTGTCTGATAAATTTATGTTTGAGCACACATGTTCAGTCTCCAAACAATTATCATTAGATGAACAGAAAACTCCTTCAACAATTCCAAAATAATTGTCTCCTTCAATGTAAAATTCCACACCATAGCATTCCATGGACAATTTAAAATAATCCATGATTAACTTCTAACCATAAATTGTTCCTCAACACTTCTTTATTTGTTTATGGCGTGTAAGCATTGCTGGCTAGGCCAACATTTATTGCCCAATTGCCCTTCAGAAGGTGGTGATGAGACACCTTCTTGAACTGCTGCAGTCAATATGGTGCATGTAAATAGTACTGTTAGGATTTTAACCCAGTGACAGTAAAAGAATGGAGTGCATTGGCCATGTTACATTCTCCCTCAGTGTACCCAAACAGGCTGTGGAGTGTGGCAACTAGGGGATTTCCACAGTAATTTCATTGCAGTGTTAATGTAAGTCGACTTGTGGCATGAATTATACTGTCCCACCCACCACCAAACTGGAGCGGGCAAGGGGAAATGTCCGTTGACCTCGGGCAGGGTCTTCTGCTCTCGATCGAACGAGGCAGTAAAATCCGCCCATTTTTCCAATATATGAAGGTGAATGACTGACAGGGGAACCTGCAGATAGTTTTCTCACGCGCATGCTGACCTTATTGTTCTAGGAGGTAGAGGTCATAGGATAAGAAGGTACCATTAAAGGAGCCTTGGTGACTTGCCACAATCCATCATGAAGATAGCACACTCTGTGTCAAGATTGTAGAGCGAATGAAAGTTCAAGGGGGTGGGATAGCATGCCAATCAAGAGGGGTTCTTTGTCTTGGATAGGGTTGACTTTCTTGAATGTCTTGGATGGGGTTGACTTTCTTGAACTCATCCAGGCAAGTTAGAAATATTCCATTCTATTTCTGGCTTGTGTATCATAGATGGTGGATATGCTTTGGGGAGTTAAAGAAAAATTACTCATCACAAGATTTCCAGCCTCTGATCTGCTCCTATAGCCACAGTATTCACGGTATAACCCATTCAGTTCAAGGACAATAGATTGCAGTAGTTCAAGAATTGGCTCACCGTCACCTTCTCAAGGACTATCAAAGATTGGCAAGTTTGTCAGTGATAATGACTTAAAAAAACACTGCCCTGACTTCACTCTTGTCTCAGTTTATCAGTTGCTGAAATCCCAATCAGTGGTTTTGTTTCCTTGAAACATAACCTTTCCAACACCACTCCTGATCGGCCTCCCACCTTCTATCGTCCATAAAGTTACCTCATGCAAAACTCTGCTGAATTTATCCTAACTTGCATCAACTCTGACCCTGCCATCAATCTTGTGCTCACAGACTCATATTGAGTTACAGACCAGTGACGCAGTGGCACAGTGGTTAGCACTGCTGCCTCACAGCACCAGGGACGTAGGTTTGAAACCTGGCTTGCCTCACTGTCTGTGCAGATTCGGTACTTTCTCCCCATTTCATAGAATCCTACAGTACAGAAGGAGGCCATTAGTCCCTTCAAGCCTGCACCAACCACAATCCCAGCTAGGCCCTATCCCTATAACCCCTTGCATTTACCTTTGCTAGTTCCCCTGATATTAAGCCTTTGAGACTCCTGTACTCCTTCAATTCTGGCTTTTTCAACTTCCCCCAATCTAATCGCTTCACCATTAATGTCTGTGGCAAGAGCTGCCTAAACCCAAATCTTTTGAATTTTCCACCTCTATATTTCCCTCTCATTCTCTGTACTCTTTTAAAATGTCCCTTATCTCCCTTTGATTAAGCTTTTGGCTATCTCTCCTGATATCTCCGAATACATCTTGGGGTTACATTTTGCTTGATAACAAATTTGAGAGAGGCTTTGGGTCAATTCACTAGATTAAACACACAATATAAAATCAAGTTTCTGAAATCAGTAACCCGGTCTTTTAAGCAGTCAAGCAGGTTATTTGCCAGGAGGGGGCAATATCTATGGAGGTAACTGACCACTTCCTCCCATTACTTTAATTGCTCTCCCATCCTCCCTTGGCTTCGGTGCAGTTCAATCAGGTCAATGGCTCCAAATACTTCATTTTTGAACAAGAAGTATTTACATTTTAAGCTAGCAACTGATAAATACACAGCAAGTCCATCAGTACCTGTGAAGAGGGAAAAAAATATAAGTTACCATTACAGGTATAGATCCATTTTCAGAGCTAAAAACTCAGTTTAAGCCTTTACAAACATAATAGGCCAAAGGGCCTCATTTTGTGCTGTAAAGCTCTTTGACACCTTTCTTTTTGTTGAGACGTTCTGCTATTTGTTTGCTACAGTTCACTAAGCATCATATTGAAGAACAGAGATGATGTGGAATGTTTCATTCATTGGGATCAATCAATTGTTACATTGATTACCAGTGAAAACACACACTTACTAACCTACTGCAGATTCAAAATAACTTGAATGAGAAAAGAAACAATTCATGTTTATACACTGCTTTTATACCTTTCCTACTTTTCATCCTATACAATTCTTCCATTCTATTCCTAAGATGTGCAAGGATAAAGGATAACCATTTCCCATTTTTGTTTTAAACATTTAGAAACATAGGAACTAGAAAAGGTGTAGGCCATTCGGCCCTTCGAGCCTGCTCCGCCATCATTTTGATCACGGTTGATCATCAAATTCAATATCCTGATTCCCCCCTGCCACCGTCCCTCCCAACCCCCTCCCCTGCTCCCATATCCCTTTAGCGCCAAGAGCTATATCTAATTTCTTCTTGAAATCACACAACATTTTGGCGTCAACTACTTTCTGTGGCAGTGAATTCCACACAATCACCACTCTCTATGTAAAGAAATTTCTCATCACCTCAGTTCTAAAAGGTTTACCCCTTAACCTCAAACTCTGACCCTGAGCTCTGAACACCCCCCCCCACCTCCCCCAGCCGGCCACATTACCCCCACCACCACCACCACCACCACACACACACACACACACACACACACCACTCAGGAACATTCCATCTGAATCTACCCTGTCCAATCCTGTTAGAATTTTCTAAGTCTCAGTGAGATCCCCTCTCACTTTTCTAAACTCAAGTGAATATAATCCTATCTGACTTCGTCTATTTTCACATAACAGTTCTGCCGTCCCAAGGATCAACCTGATAAACCTTCACTGCACTCCCTCTTCAACAAGAACTTCCTCCTTCAGATGAAGATACCACAACTGCACACAATATTCTGGGTGTAGTCTCATCAATGTTCTGTACAATTGCAGTAAAACATCTCTATCCTATACTCAAACTCTCTCACAATGAGGCCCAACATACCATTTGCCTTTAATTCATCAAATTATAACCTTGCTGATCTTCTGGTTCAGCTGAACAGTGGTTAGCACTGCTGTCTCAAAACCCCAGGGACCTGGGTTCAATATAACCTAAGGCCACAGTTTGTGTGGAGTTTGTATATTCTCCTCATGTCTGTGAAGGTCTCCCTCAGGTTCTCCAGTTTCCCCTAACAGTCCAAAGATGTGTAGGTTAGGTTGATTGGCCATGCTACGTTGACCCTTGTGTCAGGGAATTAGCAGGATAAATATGCGAGGTTATGGGAATAGGGCATCGGTGAGCTTTGTGGTTGGTGCTGACTCCATGGGCTGAATGGCCTCATTCTATGATTTAATAACATACTCCCTCTGGGCACAAGGCTATGGAGTGATTGGTTTATGCTCCATCCTGGAATTGAGCACAATAATGCACTGGGCTTTTGACAGAGTGCTACATTGTTGGACATTCTAAGTTCTGGAGGACACATTTTAAATCCATGCCTGTTCGACGAAGGTAAAAGATTCATGGTATAATACACGGAACAGCAGGCTGCATTCTCCCAGTGTCCCATTTAATCCCTCAACCAACGCTGTGGAAACAAAGGATTTGCATTTATAATGCATCTTTCATGTTTTGAGGACATCCCAGAAGTGTTTTGGAGCCAACAAAGTAATTTCTTGAAGTGTGGTCGCTGTTGTGATTCAGGGAAGATATAAAAGAATTGTATGAACATGAAACATTTCTTTCTTTGATGCATCGTCAATCTTTGGGACCGCCTCCATGTTATTTAAAGCAGTCAGGTTTATTATTCTTCACTGACTTGTGTTAAAAGACAGAAGTAAAGACACAGAATTTGATAATTGGCACTCCCCAGCTGCGCAGTTCTGTTCAACACTGTTACTCAAACAGGCTAAGTAATCAGTAAAAAATAAAAGCCCTGCATTTGTGTAGCACCTTTCAAGAATCCATGCATTACTGCTCTTGAATTTTGAAATGTGGTCAATTGTAACACAGGAAATTTGCACACAGCAAATTGTCCCACAAACAGCCATGCGATAATGACCAGTAATATTTGTTTGTTTTAGTAATATTAATTGCAGGACTGGGGAGGCGATGGTCCGCAGTTATTATTGCTAGACTACTCATCCAGAAACTCAGCTAAAATTCTGAGGACCCAAGTTCGAATCCCATCAAAAAAAATTTATCTGGAATTAAGAATCTACTGACGACCAGTTAATTATTGTTGATTGTTGGAAAAACCCATCTGGTTCACGAATGTCCTTCAGAGAAAGAAATCTGCTGTCCTGCTCTGGCCTTTATGTGACTCCAGAGCCACAGCAATGTGGTTGACTCCCAGTTGCAACTCAGGCAACTAGGAATGGGCAATAAATCCTGGCCAGCTAGCGATGCCCATTCCCCACAAATGAATATAAAAAGGAAAATTATTGGACAGGAAAGCGGGGTTAACTTCCTTGTTTTTTGAAATAGTGTCATGGGATTTTTTTATATTCAGCTGAAAGGCTAAAAAAGACTCAGCTTGAAACCTCACTCAGGGGTTTTCACTTCTGTCAGTGCAGCACTCCGACACCAGAGAGTTTCAATCTAAATGTCTGTGCTTACATCTTGGTGTATGACTTTAACTCACAACCTTCAGAATGTGAGTGAGAGAGACAGTATTAATCACTGAGCCACAGTAATCCATCTAGCAGTGAGGTAAGTGACCAGATCATCCTTGTTTCCCTAATTTGGTTTGAGGAGTAATTGTTGGTTCGTCAGTCTGGGTGAATTCCCATGTACTCTTTGTTAAAGTATTTCTTGGGAACTTTTATATTCCACTGAGAGGGCAAATGGACTTTGGGTTAATGTCTAATACCAAAAACAGCCCCTGCAACAATGCAGCACTCTCTCAGTGCTAGAGTGTGGTGCTAACTTGGTCCATTGAGTCTGGACTGACTCTCCGACAGAGTATCTTAACCAGGCTCTTTCCCCTACCCTATTCCCATAATCCCACACATTTTCCAGGGCTAATCCATCTAACATAAAAACATAAGAGCATAAGAAATAGTAGGCCATCTAGCCCATCGAGCCTGCCCCGCCATTCAACAAGATCATGGCTGATCTGAAGTGGATCAATTCCATTTCCCACTTTCTCTCCATAACCCTTAATTCCCTTGTCTATCAGAAACCTATCTCCCCATGACTTAAATATATTCAGCGATGTAGCCTCCACCATTTCAATGGGCAGAGAATTCCAGAGACTCACCACCCTTTGAGTGAAGAAGTTGCACCTCAACTCTGATCTAAACTGCCCCCCCCCACTCTTATTTTGAGTCTGTGCCCTCTAGTTCTGCTATCCCACGAATTTTGCCTACGAGTGCTAACCTACACATCTTGGCATACTAACGGTCAGTTTAAAGTTTATTTATTAGTCAAAGCAGGCTTACATTAACACTGCAATGAAGTTACTGTGAAAATTCCCTAGTTGCCACACTCTAGCGTCTGTTCGGGTAACATTGAGGAGAACTCAGTATGAATTTAGCACATCCAATTCATTTAGCCTGCACTCTTCAGACTGTGGGAGGAAACTTGGGCACCCACAGGAAACCATGTAGACATGGGCGAACATGCAAACTCCACACAGGCAGTCACCCAAGGCTGGAACTGAACCAAGGTCTCTGGCATGGCAAGGCAGCAGTGCTAACCACAGTGCCACTCAACATCTTTGGAACTGTCATGCTGGAAAGGTATTTTAAATCTCCTGCTCTTTAAATTATGACAAAAGCAGCCTGCCATGTCACTGATTTGAAAAGATTTAGTGCTTGCAAATACAACAGCTGTTTGGTGACATAATCTTAAGTGCTATCATTCTAGCATTATTACTGTTCGACAGGATTACTCAACATTAGACTGATAGCCCTAAGATATTATCAAGCGATTAGCTGTCTTTGATGTAGAGCTACAAATACAAACATCTGCTTTTACATGGGATTAAGTACTTGAAAGAATTTAAATGTATTTGATAGATTTTTATCAGTAGTTTTTTTTTTATATTGTAAAGTTTATAATAGCTGTTTAAAACTTCATTTTATTTACACTCAGCATGGTTGCTGAGATTTGCCTGTTGTGGATACTGGGTGAGTAGGCTTGAGGGATGTAAGGGCATGAGTTGACACCAAGTTAGTAAAGGAGATTTAAGGGACAAAGAATATTAGTGGGGGATCATTGATTGACATGTATTAGCATTAATTTGCAAATTGGGCATTAAGGGCTATCAGGTTAAGTGGATCATGATGGGTTGGCTTGGAGGATATAAGGGGCCATAAGATTGGTTACAGATGCATAGTTTGACATGGATGGTGCAGGGGCAGGGAGTGATGGTGTGAGCAATGAGAGCAAGAGGGCTTAACTGCTTTCATTGCAACTAGGACAAAGTTCCAGAGCAACAAGGGGGGTCTTTCTAATGGCTGTCCTCAGCACTCAGCAATCCTGTGGTTGCCTCTGAATAGTTTCAAGGGGAAGGGAGTCCAGGGGAATTCATAAAAGCACACACACCCTCAGAATGGAAAGCCAACTGTTTGGGGCTATTTCTCCCAAAGAAGCTGTACCAAACTGGGGCACAAAGAAAGCTATGAAGAAAAGTAAGATGGATTTTGAGTGTAAATTAGCTCAGAATATAAAAACAGATAGCAAATGTTTCTACAAATATACAAAATGAAAAACGATGTCAAAAGTAAACATTGTTCCTTTAGAAAATGAGAAGGGAAATGAAAAAATGGCTGAGGCATTAAACAGATGTTTTGTGTTGGTCCTCACAGTAGAAGACACAAATAACATGCCAAAAATTGCTGACAGGAAGGCTATGGCAGTGAGAACCTAAAAACTATCATTATCACAAAAGAGGTCGTGTTGGGCAAGTTAATGGAGCTAAAGATAGACCAGTCTCCTGGTCCTGATGGAATGCATCCAGAATACTAAAAGACATGGTAGGAGAAATAGTAAATACACTAGAGGTAATTTATCAAAATTTGCTGGACTCTGGGGTGGTTCGCACAGATTGGGAAACAGAAATGTGACACCACTGTTTAAGAAAGGAGGTAAACAAAAAGCAGATAGCTATAGGCTGGTTAGTTTAACTTCTATGGTAGGGAAAATGCTTGAATCTATCATCAGGCAAGAAATAGCAAGACATCTGGATATAAATTGTCCCATTGGAAAGACACAGAATGGATACGTGAAGGAAAGGTTATGTTTGACTAATCTGGTGGAATTCTTTAAGAATATTACATGTGCAGTGGACAATGGGGAACCTGTGGATGTGGTGTATTTGGATTTCCAGAAGGCATTTGACAAGGTGCTGCATCAAAGACCGCTACCTAAGATAAAAGTGCACAGTATTACAGATAATGTATTCGCATAGATAAAGAATTAACGAACAAAAAGCAAAAAGTAGGGATAAATGAGTGTTTTTCTGGTTGGCGATCAGTGACGAGTGATGTGTCTCAGAGGTCAGTGTTGGGACTACAATTGTTTATGATTTACATTGATAATTTGGAGTTGGAGACCAAATGTAGTATGTCAAAATTCTCAGATGACACTAAGATAGGTAGCAGAGCAAAGCGTGCAGAGGATGCTGAAAGTCTGCAAAGGGATATAGCTGTTCTAAGTGAGTGGTCAAGGGTCTGGCAGATGGAGTACAATGTTGGGAAATGTGAAGCCATCCACTTTGGAAGAAATAACAGCAAAATAGATTATTATTTAAATGATAAAAAATTGCAGCATGCTGCTGTGCAGAGGGACCTGAGTGTCCTTGCACAGGAATCTCAGGGAGTTGGTTTGCCGGTACAGAAGGTAATTAAAAAGGCAAATTGAATTTTGTCCTTTATTGCTAGAGAGGTGGAGCTTAAAAACAGTAGGATTATGTTTCAGCTGGAAAAGGTGCTGGAGAAGCCATTCCTGGAGTACTGTGGTCTCCTTACTTGAGAAAGGATATACTGGCACTGGAGGGGCTGCAGAGGAGATTCACTAGGTTGATTCTGGAGTTGAGGGGGTTGGCTTATGAGGAGAGACTGAGTAAACTGGGGCTATACTCATTGAAATTCGGGAGAATGAGGGGAGATCTTATACAAACATAAGAATATGAAGGGAAAAGATAAAATAGGTGCAGGGAAGTTGTTTCCGCTGGTGGGTGAAATTAGAACTAGGGGGCATAGCCTCAAAATAAGGGGAAGCAGATTTAAACTGACTTGAGGAGAAGCCTCTTCACACAAAGATTTGTGAATCTGTGGAATTCCCTGCCCAGTGAAACAGTTGAGGCTACCTCATTGAATGCTTTTAAGGCAAGGATTGATACATTTTTGAATGGGAAAGGAATTAAGAGTTATGATGAGCGGGCGGATAAGTGAAGCTGAGTCCACAAAAAGATCAGTCATGATCTCACTGAATGGTGGAGCAGGCTTGAGGGGCCAAATGGCCTATTCCTGCTGCTGGTTCTTATGTTCTTATGTAAACTTATGTAAATTCCCCATTGCATGGGGTGAAAACCCAAACCAAGAGCTCCCCACCATGCCTTGCCTGTGTCAGTTCACAAGTCAACATTTCTGTAGAGTTGTGGAGAACCCAAGCTGTTGAAAGCTGTGCTAAACATGTCCATAACCAGCAAGTCATACAGGGATCCTTCTGAAGTTTGAATCAAGTATCCCTTAGGTGTTTCCAAGTGCACAATTAGTCTTGTTTGCAGCAAACTCACATTGAGTGGATGCTTTCAGTGAGTTATCAATAACCACATTCAAATCGATTCACTTTCTTACTCATACTAATGAAGGCTGATTCATTGTATGCACATTGTTTCAATAATGCTGTGCCTTGCTCGATGTACACCATATTAAGCATGATGTTTTTGAGTGCTGCTTTCTCTAATCTTTAAAACCTGAGATCGTGGGTGAATTTCACCCATTCAAGTTTCCAACAGAGTCCAGCCCTGTCCTGAAGTTCAGTTTGGTGTTCAACAATGTGACAGGTTTTACTCAAACACGATTACTCAATGGTCCAGATCTGCCTATTAGGAGCAGAGTCTTTCTGAGGCTGATCAGAAACTAAATGATCTCTTCTTTTGAGTTTTATGATGATGTTCAGGTAGAGGATGATTTAAAAAAAGAGCTAGTGCAGTAAATCTGATGGGGGAGCGGCATAGACAGTCAGTGTAAGAGCTGCTTCAACTTTTTATGGTACTTCCACATACAGATTAGAAAAGAGTGTACACATCCCAGATCTTAGAAAAGCTGTAAAGAGAAGGTAAATGGGCTGCACAGTGGTACAGTAGTCAGCGCTGCTGCCTCGTGGCGCCAGTGACCCGGGCTCAATTCCGGCCTTGGGTGGCTGTCTGTATGGAGAATGCATGGCCTCCCCGTGTCTGCGTGGGTTTAGTCCAGGTGCTCTGGTTCCGTCCCAAATTCCAAAAGATATGCTGGTTAGGTGCATTGGCCATGCTAAATTCTCCCTCAGTGCACCCAAATAGGTGCCAGAGATCCTGATGACTAGGGGATTTTCACAGCAACTTCATTGCTTGTGATACTTCGAAAGAAACTTTTAACATTTTCAGTGTGTAAGAGGGTAGGGTGGCAGGATGTCATAGAGTTTTAATAGTCTACAGTACACAAGAAAACCCCTCACTTGAGTCTGTGCCAATCAAAGATAAACCACGTAAATATTCAAATCCCATACTCTATTTTTCCCTTCGAAATCAATCTCTTTGTCCTTTGCTGAATTCTAAACTGTTCTCAATCCTCAGACTCACGACTTTTGCATTATACAATGATTTGGTTAAGAGTGCATAAGGCATGAACAGTAAGTTTGCAGATGACACTAAAATAGGCAGTACTGGAGACAGTGAGGAAGATTATCAAAAACTGCAGCAGGATATTGATCAACTGGGGAAGTGGGCCGAGAAATAGCAAATGGAGTTTGATAAATGTGAGATGTTGCATTTTGGAAAGTCAAATCAAAGTAGAACTCTCATGGTTAACGGTGGCATCTTAGGGAATTTCCGAGAAACAGAGTGTCTTTGATGTTCAGGTGCCTGCTTCTCTAAAGGTGGAGTCACAGGGCATTGAAGAAGGCTTTTGGCATGTTGGCCTTCATCAGTCAGAGCATTGAGTATAGAGTTGGGAAGTTATGTTGCAGTTGTACAGGATGTTGGTGAGACTGCATCTGGAGTATTGTGTTCAGTTTTGATCACCTTGCAATAGCAAAGATGTTAATAAATTGGAGAGTGCAGAAAAGAGTTACAAGGATGTTGCCAGAACTCAAGGGACTGAGCAATAGGGAGAGATTGGACAGGCTAGAAGTTTTTTTTCTTTGGAGGGTAAGAGACTGATGGGTGATCTTAAAGAGGTGTATAAGATCATGAGAGGCATAGATAGCATGAATGGAAGAACAAAGAATTAAGAACAAAGAAAACTACAGCACAGGAACAGGCTGTTTGGCCCTCCAAGCCTGCACTGACCATGCTGCCCAACTAAACTAAAACCCCCTACCCACCGGATATCATATCCCTCTATTCTCATCCTATTCACGCATTTGTCCAGACGCCCTTAAAATTCACTGTCGTATCTGCTTCCACTACCTCCCCCAGCAGCAAGGTTCCAGACACTTGACACCCTCTGGGTAAAAAACTTGCCTCATACATCTCCTTTAAACCTATGCCTCCTAGTAATTGACTCTTCTACCCTGGGAAAACATTTCTGACTATCCACTCCGTTCATGCCTCTCACAATCTTGTAGACTTCTGTCGGGTTGTCCCTCAACCTCCATCGTTCCAATGAGAACAAACCAAGTTCTCCAACTTCTCCTCATAAATAAAGCCCTCCATACCAGACAACACCCTGGTAAATCTTTTCTGTAGCCTCTCCAAAGCCTCCACACTCTTCTGGTAGTGAGGTGACCAGAATTGAACGCTATATTCCAAGTGCAGTCTAACTAAGATTCTACAAAGCTGCAACATGATTTGCCAGTTTTTAAACTCAATGTCTTGGCCAATGAAGGCAAGCATGCCGTATGCCTTCTTGATTTCAGCGACCTATGTACCTGTACACCCAGGTCCTCCTGCCTATCAATACTCTTTTACTATTTATTGACTATATATTTCCTCTCTATATTAGACCTTCCAAAATGCTTTACCTCATATTTGTCCAGACTAAACTCTATCTGTCAGCTCTCCAACCAAACCTCCAACCGATCTGTATCTTGCTGTATTTTCTGATGGTCTTTATCACTGGCCGCAAATCCACCAACCTTTGTATCATCTGCAAACTTACTAATCAAACCAGTGACATTTTCCTCTAGATTATTTATATATATTACAAACAGCAAAATTCCCAGCACTGATCCCTGAGGAAGATCACTTGTCACAAACATCCATTCAGAAATGCACCCTTCCAACGTTACCCTCTATCTTCTATGACCAAACCACAAATGCACTGATTTTTTCTGAGGATTGTGGAATCAAGAACTAGAGGGCATAGATTTAAGTTAAGGGGGAAAGAATTAATGAGAATCTGAGGAGCAACATTTTTACACAGAGAGTGGTACATATGTGGAATCAGCTGCCAGAGGAAGTGGCTGAGACAGGGACATTGACATTTGGACAGATATATAGATAGGAAAGGTTTAGAAAGATATGGGCCAAATGAAGGCAAATGGGTTAGCATAGTTGGGCATTTCAGTCAACATTGACCAGTATGGGCTGAAGGATCTGTCTCTGTGCTGTGGAGTCTATGGTGCTTTGATATTATCCTTATTTTTTTTTATTAGGCATTATAAGGCCATTTTACCTGTTGTGTTTTTGTGCTGGAAAGGGATATACAACTATTACAATGAATGCATTATTTCCTTAAATATTAGTTATTGTCATGCCTTTTCTTGAAGTTCCTCAAAATATCAGATTGAACTCATTCCGAACATGTTGTTTAGATTTAGCATCCTAATTTCGGATTTGACTTTCAATTTAATAAAGAATCACTATCCATCCATCACTTTCCACCCTAATGAAGAATTCTATCATGTTATGGTCACTCTTCCCTAAAGAATCCTACACAACAAGATTATCAACTCACTCCTTCTCATTGCTCAGTGCTAGGGCTAGGGTAACCTGTTTGGTTCCTTAATGCTCTAGTCTAAAAACCCATCTCGCACACAGTTTAGAAATTCATCCACCATGGTATTATGGATAATTTTGTTTGCCCAGTCTATATGTAGATTAAATTCACCTATGGTTATTGTAGTACCTTGTTCCAACTTGTTCCTTATTGTGTATAAATCCATTGATCTGAGTGCAATGCAATGATGTCCTGGGGCAATATCATCTGTCACTGGCTAAAGGAATACATTAGCGTATCTGTGATTGGTGGCTGCTTTCCATACCAAGATTCTCTCAGCTTGAATGACATCCTGGTCTTCACTACAAAAGTGAAAATTGAGAGGAAACAGAGCTGTGGTTATTGAATCAGTGAGAACTGAAGACTGCAGATATGCATTATGGACACAAAAATCCATCATCACTCTCACTGACAGGTGGTCAGTGTCTAACATACAGACCTAGTCTCGCTAGCACATGGCACCAAGAATAGCTTTAAGATGACTCTGCCTTAGATGACACACTTTAACTTATTTCCTAACACACTGGATTCTGCTTGTAGAACTTTATAATTGATCATTTTTACTCATGTCAGTTTATTTTTTATTTGATTTGATTTATTATTGTCACATGTATTAACATACAGTGAAAAGTATTGTTTCTCGTGCATTATGCAGATCAAGCATACCATTCATAAGAAAGAAATGAGAAAGTGCAGATTATAGTGTTACAGTCATAGCTAGGATGTAGAAAGAGATCAACTTAATATAAAGTAAGTCCATTCAAAAGTCTGACAGCAGCAGGGAAGAAGCAGTTCTTGAATGGGCTGGTACGTGACCTCAGACTTTTGTATCTTTTTCCCAAATGGAGAAGGTGGAAGAGAGAATGTCTGGGATGCGCAAAGTCCTTAATTATGCTTTTCCAAGGCAGTGGGAAGTATAGACAGTGTCAATGGATGAGAGGCTGGTTTGCATGATGGACTGGACTACATTCACGACCTTTTGTAATTTCTTGCAATCTTGGGCAGAGCAGAAGCCATACCAAGCTATAATACAACTAGAAAAAAATGCTTTCTATTGTATAAAGTTAGTGAAAGTTGTAGTTGACATGCCAAATTTCCTTAGTCTTCTGAGAAAGTAGACGCATTGATAAGCTTTCTTAACCATAGTGTTAGCATAGGGGATCCAGGACAGGTTGTTGATAATCTGGACACCAAAACACTTGAAGCTCTCAACCATTTCTATCTTGTCTTCGTTGACATAGACAGGACCATATTCTCCTGAAGTCGATTGCAATCTCCTACATTGAGGGAGAGATTATTGCCGCTGTACCAGTTCACCAGATTCTCTATCTCATTTCTGTACTCTGTCTTGTTGTGTTTCATTATGTTGCCATGGTGGGATTTGAATTTGCAGACCCTGTCCAGAAACACTGGGTGCAGTGACATAACCATTATAATGCTGTAGCCAGTAAGGAATTATGGAAAATAGCAGAGATGTATTTAAGGAACAACTGGATAAGAGCATGAAGACAAATGGAATAGAATGGGATGAAGAGACTCATGTGAAACATTAACACCAACAAAGGCCAGTTATGTCAAGTGGCCAATTTCTGTGTGGTTAATTCTATATATCTCCTATGTTAGCCATGGCTAGCATTATATTTTATGTACATCTTATGGCAGAAGTAGAATTGTGTATACTAGTGCTTTAATTGTCTGTTTTTAAATAAAAATGAGCCCATTCTTTGCCCCATCTTCCAAAGCACATTTGCTAACCCTCTATTTTCCTTTGAATCTTTGATCTACACAAAACCTTCACACATAGAGCTGTCAAAATAAAATAGATGAGGCACAGATGCGGGCGTTTTTGTATCTGAAGAGTGAAGGCTAATACAAACACAAAGCAATCCGTTATTTTAACAATGACAAATCCTATGTCTAAACAGTTCCTCTTGCCACTGGGAGAAATATGACAGAATATTATTTGCTTTTGAATACTAAATGAACAATGTCTTTAAAAATATATTAAACTCACCCGGAAGGCCAGGGCACAAATTTAACAACTAGTACACCATTTTGTTCTTTTCACTTCACAAGAATTCAAGCAGTTAGAAACAGAACATTGAAGCATAAATTATTCAGGAAAGATGGCCCATTAATAATAAATGCAAGAAAGCTGAAAAAGAAATCAGCAGGCAACACGGCAAAGTTAGAAAATGCAATTTGCCGATATCTTCAATGCTAAGCTATGATATTGAAAAAAAATTGTTTAAACTTTTTCAAGAAAAATTAAAATTAATACAAGGAAAGACAGCTGCTGAGTTTGTTAATCTCATCCATTTTATTTATTACCCTTTCTTGGGACATGGACCCCCAATGGCAAAGGCAGCATTGATTGTCAATCTCCAAATTGCCCTTGAGAAGTTGGCGGTGAACCTTCTTCTTGCATTGCTGTAGTTTGTGTGTTGAAGGTGCTGTCAGGGAGGGAGCTCCAGGATATTGACCCCAGCGGGGATAAAGGAACAGCAAGACAGGATGGTGTGTGACTTGCAGGCATTGCTGCAGTAGGTTCACCACCACTAGTACTGTGCATCAGTGATGCAGGGAGTGAATGTTTATGGTGGGGATGGGATGCCAAGCAACGGAATTGCTTTGTCCTGGACGGTGTTGAGCATCTCGAGTGTTGTTTGAGCTGCACTAATCCAGGGTATGCCATCCTGACTCCTGCTTTAGAACAAAGAACAGTACAGCACAGGAACAGGCTCTTCAGTCCTGCAAGCCTATGCTGTTTATAATGATGTAGAGATGTCAGTGTTGGACTGGGGTAAACACAGTAAGAAGTCTCACAACACCAGGTTAGAGTCTCAACCGGGATCTTGGGTTCATGTCACAGTATCTGTAACCCCCATGACTTACCTGGGCTTGTAAAATCTCACTTATTGTCCTGTTTGGAGACAATACACATTTCTTTAACCTATGCTAATATGATCTCTGCTCACATTGTCTGCATCTTTAAGACTTGAATAGCAGGTTAGTTATAGAGACTTGCATCCTAATCAATATTCTGTAAACTGTATGTGACTTTATATGCCCTTCTCTGATCAGGACCTTCAACACACCTGACAAAAGAACACCGTTTCTGAAAGCTTGTAAGATTACTATCAAGTAAATTAGTTGGACTCTAACCTGGTGTTGTGAGACTTCTTACTGATTATGATGCCCAAACTAATGTGAAAAAACCTTCTGCCCTTACTCTGTCCATCTCCCACTATCCTTTGGTCTTCATGTATCCATCCAAATTCCTCTTAAGTGTTGCTAATGTGCCTGTTTCCACCACCTCCTCTGATAGCGCGTTCCAGGCACCCACCACTCGATGTGAAAAGCTTCCCCTGCACATCTCCCTTGAACTATCCCCCTCTCATCTTGATCCTATGCCTCCATGTAATCTCACTATCCACCCTGCCTATGCCTAATTTTGTAGATCTCTATTAGGCTCCTCCTCAGTCTCCGTCTTTCCAATGCAAGTTTGCAGGTATTGGTTAAACTTGATGGACTGATTTTACTTTTAGTTATTTGGCTGATGGATGGCAGATGGAGTTTAATTTCGACAAATGTGAGATGATGCATTTTGGTAGATTGAACCAGGGCAGAACTTACTCAATTAATGGTGGGCTGTTGGGGAGAGTTACAGAACAAAGAGATCTAGGGCTACATGTTCATAGCTCCTTGAAAGTGGAGTCACAGGTGGACAGAGTGATGAAGAAGGCATTCGGCATGCTTGGTTTCATCGGCCAGAACATTAAATCCAGGAGTTGGTGCATCTAGTTGAAGATGTACAAGATGTTGATAAGGCCATACTTGGAATACTGTGTGCAATTCTGGTCACTCTATTATTGAAAGAATACTATTAAACGAGAAAGAGTGCAGAAAAGATTTACTAGCATGCTACCGGGACTTGATGGATTGAGTTATAAGGAGAGGCTGAATAGACTGGGACTTCTTTTCTCTGGAGCGTAGGAGGCTGAGGATGACCTTATGGAGGTCTATAAAATAATGAGGGGCATAGAACAAGGTAGGTGGTCAATATATTTTCCCAAAGCTATGGGAATTCTAAAACTAGAGGGCATAGGTTTAAGGTGAGAGGGGAGAATTACAAAAATGTCCAGAGGGGCAATTTTTACACACAGAGTGGTGAATGCCTGGAACAAGTTCCCAGAGGTAGTAGTAGAGGCAGATACAATTTTATCTTTTAAAAGGCATTTAGATAATTGCATTGGTATGATGGGTATAGACGGATATGGGCCAAATGAGGGCAATTGGCATTAGCTTAGGGATTTTAAACAACAAAGGACAGTATGGACAAGTTGGGTTGAAGAGCCTGTTTCCATGCTGTAAACCTTGATGACTCTATTTTATAACTGCTCTGTTCTTTTGTCCATTGTGTGTATATCTATAATTAAGCCTCCCAACTGCTTCTACAGATCGCTGGAAACTTAATCAATGGCTGTAAATAAGAACCAAGCTCAGATTTCTCAATAAAGCTTTCAAATTCACATAAGGCACAGGGATCCTGTCAGCTTACATTGTTATGGTGCCTGTCTTGAGCTACTGAGAAGAGAATGGGCTGCATTCATATTAAGTGGTGAGCAACTCATCAAATTTCCATTATTAAGCTGGAGACAATGGAAAGGTAAAGTCAGATGCATAAAGTGACGTCACTGTTCCTTGCCTGCACACAGATGATATTTCCAAGTCACTCATTATTATAAAAGAAGGCATTGACATTGTGCAAGTAATGCGCACGATGTAACCAGCCCTCACACTCTTCTGTTTTGTGAGTAAAATCATTCTACTTTCACCAAGAGATTTTGCTATAATTTTGGTCATAAGTTTTGGTGTCTTTTTAACCAGAGTCTGTAGACTGTTTGCTATAAAGCATTATATAAACATTACTGTTTGCTGAGTGAATAGGGTTTTTCTTGTGGTATGATAGACTGTCTTTGCTGTGAATACTTCCATACATCAAACCTTCCCATCATCCAATTTATTGGTCTACTTAGTGAAATCTATTGACTTCGCTTTGGTGTCAATAGATACTGAAGTGAAAGCATTGGCATGGGCAGATGTTTCCTCATTAATGTGACAATGGGATTCATCATTGGCTGCCGTGTGTTCCAGAGTGACTGTAGCATGTTGGCTTGACATAACCAACAAAGGAAATGGTCAAGAAGGTGTTGAAGGAATCCATGTCCATATGCAGAGGATGTGGACAACATTCCACGTGGGGCTGATAGGTGGCAATTGTCTTTTGTACCACACAAGTGCCAGGCAATCACCATCTTCAGGAAGAGAGTATCTACCCCTTGATATTCAATGGCATTACCGTCACTGACCATCCCCATCCCTCCCGCCCAACCATCAACACTCTGGGGGTTACCGTTGAACACAAATAAACCTGGACCAGCCAGATAAATAGACTGGCTCAAGAGCAGATCAGAAGCTGGGTATTTAGTAGTGAGTAACTCGCTACCAAAAGCCTAACCACCATCTATAAATTATGAGTTGATGGAATAATCTTCACTTGCCTGAATTAGTGTAGTTCCAATAACACTCAAGAAGGTCAACACTCTCCAGGACAAAACAATTTGCTTGATGACTATCCCATCCACCACTTTAAAGGTTCAACCAATGCACATTGGAATCTGAGTGAGCAGTGAATGAGTGACTGGAGGTTGTTTCAGAGAAAGTTGTGCGAGTAAATATGCAAATGAGAGAGTTTATGAAGAAGAAAGACTGTGTGGGGGTGGGAGAGAGAGGGTGTGGGGAATTGAAAGAGTGAGTGTGACAGAAAGAGAAAGAAAGAGTGTGACGTAAAAAGAGAGAGAGTTTGAGGAGGACAGAGCGTGATGGAGGAGGAGAGTTTGGGAGGTAGATAGTATGGGAGTGGAGAGTTTGAGATGAGGTGGGAGTATGGCAGGGTGAGAGATTGTAGAGGGAGTGGGAGTGTAGGAGGAGTAAGAGAGTTTGGTGGGGAGTGAGAGAGTGTGTGTGGGGTGGATAAAGCAGTGTTGGGGAGGAGTCTTAGTGTTGGATTGGTGAGAGAGTGGGGCAGATTGTGTCCTTATGTCTGGCTCACCCCTAATATTAGATTCCCCACTCACACACACACCACCTCATCCACTCTCACATTGGGTGAGTCTAACTGAGCAATCTGAGGCTATGAGTGAGCTGGAAATTCATATTCTGTTACACTTTAATATTCATCTTTATTTATTACCCATCATTTTTTTGCACACTGAGTTGATTCTTTCCGTACGTTTTTTAAACTTCATGTTTGACATTGCGCCAAACTCTATCCTTCCTAAATTTGCCCATCAGCAAATTTGAGTAATAAAAAATACTCTGAAATGTGGCTCTACCCACACGAGAAGATTCGATAGAAATGATTTAATAGGACAAGGGCAGGAGACAAATACCTCTCTAGCCACTCGCCATCTTGAATTGGAACTCTCTGACCATTCTTTCACTGTGGCTCAATCAAAATCCTGCAACTCCCTCCCTAACAGCACTATGAGTACACCTACACGAGATAAACTGCAGCAAGAATGTGGCTCACTACCACCTTCTCAAGGGCAATTAGGGATGGGCAACAGTTCCTGGCTTTGCCAGAGATGCCCACGTCCCAAGAAGGAATGCAAGAAAGTGCATCATGGATACAAGTCCAGCACCAGTATCATCATGTCTCGAATACATCACGAACTTCTGGAGGGAAAGGGAAATACTAGTCTTTTTGAAGAAGAGGAAGAAAGTGAAATGAACAACATCTGCCCTTGTTGTTGCCATGGAAAGCTCTACAATGACGTAGAATTTAAGTTGTTGAAGTCTTGATATCTATTGGATAATAAAATCCTCAGAACAAACACTCTCCCTGAAGCTTTGTTCACTTTAATAGAGATTTTGCAATATATGTGGTTATTCATCAATGTTTCATGTCAAAACAGTCTGGAAAGAACTGGTATAACACAATGAGGTAAGTTGCAATGAGGAGGACACTTCAGCTGATTTGATTCCAAAATATTAACCCAATCAGTTTGCCATTATATCACTGAGGCCTTTCTCAAATGTGCCGTGTGCTAACACAAATCCCTCTCGCAGTGATTTATCTTCTTGCTAGACTAAAGGAGTAATTTCTTACACAAGTCTGAACTTACCCTCTCACAGACACAGCCTTGTGCCTTTTAACTTAGGGTGGCACAGTGGTTAGCACTGCTGCCTCTCAGGGACCCAGGTTCAATTCCAGATTGAATGATTGTCTGTGTGGAGTCTACATGTTCTCCTTGTGTTTGCATGGGTTTCCTACAGGAGCTCCAGTTTCCTTCCATACTCTAAAGATGTGCATGTGGGTTGGTGATGTTAAGTTGCCCTATAATGTCTCAAGGTGCATTGGTTACAATAATTAGCCAATGTAAATGTGTGGGCATAGGACAGGGGAGAGGGCCTGGATAAAATACTCTGCCGGAGAGTCAGTGCAGACTCAATGGGCCGAATAGCCTCATTCTGCACTGTAGAGAATCTATGAATTTGTTGCTGGAGGCTGGACCCTTCTAATGTTGAGTGTGAAAAGCTTTGTGAGCATCACCTGAGAAAACGCTACTTCATTCATCGGGCCTGCTCCTACAATTTATTGCAACAAAGGATTAACTTGTTGAACCTAATAGTCTCTCTCCCTCTTTCCAAAACTGCATTAGATATTCAGACAGACCCATTATGACCTCCTGAGGAAAGATTATGAATCTCAGTGATCAGCAAAACAGCGAAGACTAATTAAGCATTTCACTTTACACAAGGTATTTCATATCAACTGTCCTCCTTGATTGGACATTTCCACAAACCTAAACTTCTGGGAACTATTAGTTTGTACTATTAGATTTCACTTATCTTTGTCCCTTTTATACTGAAAGTCTTCCCTCTTGTCCCCAGTCAGATATCCGACCTGATCTAATAAGTAGCATAAAGCCTGTGTATCACTGTTGTATTAAGTGAAATGTTGCAATTCACAGAGTTCACCTTAATTTTCAAAAAGGTTTCCTATGCGATATAAATTCAGTCTCATTTTGGGTTTTGCATTATCACAAGATCTAAACCAAATTACTGTTCATCTTCATTCATAAACTGAGCACTATGCTTTTGGAAGGATGTCAAAACACTGGAGAAGATGAGAGGTTACACGACACCAGGTTGTGATCCAACAAGTTTATTTGAAATCACAAGGAATTACAAAAAATCATGAATGTAACCCAATCCATCACGCAAACCAGCCTCCCATGCAATAATTTCATCTGCACTTCCCACTGCCTCAACAAAGCAGCCAGCATAGTTAAGGACCCCACGCCCTCCAGATATTCACTCTTCCATCTTCCTTGAGTGGTATGGTAACACAGTGGTTATCACTGCTGCTTCACAGCGTCAGGTACCCGGGTTCGATTCTTGGCTTGGGTCACTGTCTGTGTGGCGTTTGCACATTCTCCCCATGTCTGCATGGGTTTTCCCCCGAGGAATGTTTCCTCTCACATTCTGAAAGACATGTTGGTTAGGTACATTGATTGGAACAGGCACTTTGTTGCAGTGTTAATATAAGCTTTACTTGTGACTAATAAATAAACATTACTTTCTTCTGTCGGGAAAAAGATACAAAAGTCTGACGTCATGCACCAACCGATTCAAGAACCGTTTCTTCCCTGCTGCCATCAGACTCTTGAATGAGCTTACCTTGCATTAATTTGATCTTTCTCTACATGCTAACAATAACTTTAACACTACTTTCTACACCCTCTCCTTTCCTTCTCTATGAGCGTTATGATTTGTCTGTGTAGCACACAAGAAGCAATACTTTTCACGGTATGTTAATACACCTGACAATAATAAATCAAATCAAGTCAAAAAAGATTTAGGAGCATTGCTCCTTCTTTACCTGACAAAGGAGCAGCACTCCGAAAGCTTGTGATTTCAAATAAACCTATTAGACTATAACTTGATATCATGTGATCTCTCATCTTGTCCACCCCATCCAACACCAGCATCTGATGTTGTTATTAAATTCGAGAAAGTACAGAAGGAATTTACTAAGGATGTTGCTCCAGAAGTCAAAGGATTAAGTTATTGGGAGAGATTGGATAGGCCAACACTCTTTCTTTAGAGCATTGAAGACTGAGGGGTGATCTTATAGAGGTAGATAAGATCATGAGAGACACGGACAAGATGAATGTATCTTTTTCCCAGCATTGGGGAATTGAGAACTAGAGGGCACAGGTTGAAGTTAGATGGGGAAAGAATTACTGGGAACCTCAGGAGCAACTTTTTTACACAGAAGGTGGTATGTGTGTGGAATGAGCTGCCAGAGGAAGGGGTTGAGGCAAAGACATTACAACATTTAAAAGACAGATACGTGGAAAGAAAAGGGTTAGAAAGGTATGGACAAAATGCAGACAAATGGGATTAGCTTAGATGAGTTTTTTGGTTGGCATGGACCTATTTGGGCCAAAGGTCTTGACTCCATGCTGTAGATTCTATGATTCCATATCCACATCAAGACCTTGGAGAGAAGATGTACTAGAATGGTATCAAGGAGCAGCTGTGTGCAGATTAAAGATACTGGGACTGTTCTCTTTAGAGCAGAGAAGGTTAAGGAAAGCTTTAATAGAGGTGATGAAAATTATGAAGGGTTCTGATAGAATGATGAAGAAGTAATGGTTTCAAAAAAATATATAAAACTATATTTTATATTATAAAATAATATAAAACAGTGATTAGCAGTATCCAGAACCCAGGTTCGATTTTGGCTTTGAGTCGCTCTGCTTGGATTTTGCAGATTCTCCGCCTGTCTGCGTGGGTTTCCTCCAGATACTCCAGTTTCCTCACACACTCCATAGATCACAGCACAGACAATTCATCCCACAAGTTGTGCCAATCTTATCTCTACCTATAGGCTTACTTATAACCCTCAATCCTATTAAGTCCCGTGTACTCATCCAAAAGTCTTTTAAAAGACCCAGATGAATTTGCCTCCACCACCACTGACGGCAGCTGATTCCACTCACCCACCATCCTCTGTGTGAAAAAACTACCCCTGACATTTCCTCTGTACATACTCCCCAGCACCTTAAACCTGTGTCCTTTTGTGGTAGCCATTTCACCCTGGGAAAAAGCCTCTGAGCTCTCTCAATCTATCCTCATAAGGCATGCCACTCAATCCAGGTAACATCCTTGTAAATATCCTCTTCATTTTTTCAATGACTTCCACATCCTTTCTGTAATGAGGCAATGTGTAGGTTAAATGGATTGGCCATAGTAAATGAGTGGAGTTGTGGGAACAGGGCAGAGGGGAGGGCCTTGGTAGGATGCCCTTTCAGAGATGGGCCTCCTTTGCCTCCTTCCACATTGTAGAGATTTCATGTTTCTATCGCTCAATGTGAAAACTGGGGGATACAAAGTTAAAGAAATTGGAAAAAGTACTAGAAGTGACATCAGGGTTGACATTGTAAATGATGATGTTCTGGATAACACTTCCCCGAGAGGATAATGTAACCAGATCCATTCATAACTTTCAAGATAATTGGATAAAATTGCAGGGCAATGTGGAAGGAATAAGAAAATGTTACAAATTGGACAGCTTATTCAAAGAGCCAGCACAGGCATGATGGGCTGAATGGTTTTTTTTCTGTGTTGTACATTTCCTTAATTAAACAATGTCAACGCCTTCTGACTTTTTATTTTGGAAGGCTGCCTTGCTGCTCACTCTCTGCAACAGAGACAGAAGAAAGACAGATGGCTTTTACATCTTTCTCGCGGGGACATTGTCCTGACAGGCAGCTCCACTGAATAATGACTGGATTTGAACACATTTTTGACTGGCAGGACCTAGGACTTGCTACAGCTGGCACATGAGGTGAAGCCCACAAGTGTGTGAATCCTGAAATATTTCAAACTGTTCCTGTTTCTAAAAAGAACTTGTAATTTTTGATTCTTCTTAAATAAAAGAACACAACAGGTAGCATCCTGTCCAATACAGACTAAGGAATCCAAAATGCCAGCCCCTTGTGCTCTGCTACAACTTCTGATGCAGATGGTGGGATTGGGACTATCAGGATAGTACATTGCTTCATTGAAACATTCTAAGACCACTGTAGAAAGCAGAGGTGTGTAGGTTTATGGTTTGAGTTATAAGGATAGGCTGGGAGTTTTTTCCATGGAACATAGAAGGCTGAGGGGTGATCTTATAAAGATCTATAAAATAATGAGGGGCACAGATTAATTAGATAGTCAACATCTTTTCCCAAAGGTAAAGGAGTTGAAAACTAGAGGGCATAGGTTTAAGATGAAAGGAGAGAGATACAAAAGGATCCAGAGGGGCAATGTTTTTCACACAGAGAGTGGTGATTGTCTAGAATGAGCTGCCAGAGGCAGTAATAGAGGCAACTACAATTTTTCTTTTCTTAAAAAAAATTAAGAGTTATATGGGTTAGATGCAGTAAAAAGCCTCACAATATCAGATTAAAGTTCAAGAGATTTATTTGAAGCATGAGCTTTCAGAACATTGGATGAAGGAGCAGTGCTACAAAAGCTCATGCTACCAAATAAACCTGTTGGGCTTTAACCTGGTGTTGTGAGACTTCCTACTGTGCCCACCTCAGCCTAACATTGGCATCTGCACATGGGCATAGAGGGATATGGGCCAAAAGTGGGCAATTGGAACCAGCTTAGTGGTTAAAAAAGAAGGCAGCATGGACAAGTTGGGCTGAAGGGCCTGTTTCCTTCTGTAAATTTCTGTGACTCAATGAACTTACCATGATCCGCCACTCGCCCACTCCGATTCCTGTGATGGGCAGGGCGGCAAATTCTGGTCAGTGGGTTCAAAACAGGAATGAAATGTTATGAATTTTTAAAATTTATTGGCTGCCACAAAAATGATAATTGTTGAGATGAATAGCATCAAAGTATTTGAGGGGAAAGTGGACAAACAGTAGGGAGAAAGGAGTAGAAGGACATATAGATAGGGTTAGCCGAAGAGTGGGAAAAGTCAAACATAAACAGTGGTATGGAAAATTTTGTCCTTTGTCTGTGATTTTAATTCTATGCACTTCAAGGCTGTATAGAAGTCTCATCAGCATGACAGAGTGCAATTTATATGTCATCGGATGCAATTTGTGTTACAAAAAAATTGGGAGTTCATGTTATATAACTTAGGAAAGCAAGTCAATACACACAGCTCATCACAGGGTGGAAACTGTGCATGTTAGTGACAGTCACTGCACCAACTCTGCGTGATTTCTATAGACACCTCAAGGTGAGCACATCAAAAAAAAGACACTATTAATGCTGTAATGGATAAATGGAGATCACTTGGGAACATCAAAGCAGCTTTTTGTTCAACCCTGTACAATACTGCTTTGACACACCTGTCACCGAATCTATTACACACAAATCAATGAGTTTTACAAAAAAGCATTAAATGGATCTGCTGACTTAGATCCTTATTTGCAAACCTTAAGCACATCCGTGAGGCACCGAGATTGTTCCTCAGCCCTTTTTTTGGCCTGCATTCAATGTTCCTTATTAATAGTGTCCTATGGTGGCACAGTGTTTAGCACTGCCGCCTCACAGTGCCAGGGACCTGGCTTCGATTCCCAATTGGGTCACTGTCTGTGTAAAGTTTGCATGCTCTCCCCATGTCTGCGTGGATTTCCTCCAGGTGCTCCGGTTTCCTCCCGTGTTGGGAGGAAAGGCGTGTTGGTTAGGTGCATTGACCTGAACAGACACTGACTCGGGGAATTTCACAGGAACTTCGTTGTTATGTTAATGTAAGCCTTACTTGAGACTAATAAGTAAATTTGAACTTGAAGGAAAATGGCAAAACCAAACAACTACACATAATTAGGGAAAGGATATGCTCTGTTAGAACATAAGAACTAGGAGCAAGAGTAGGCCATCTGGCTCCTCAAACCTGCTTCATCATTTGATTAAGAACGTGACTGATCTTTTTGTGGACTTGGCTCCACTTACCTGCCCACTCATAACCTTTAATTTGTTCACCGTTCAAAAATTTATCCATTCTTGTCTTTAAAACATTCCATGAGGTAGCCTCAACTGCTTCACTGGGCAGGGAATCCCACAGATTCACAACCTTTGTGTGATGAAGTTTCTCCTCTACTCAAATTCTCAAATATAGACACACCAAACAAGATTTATACATTTTAGTCTTATATCTGAGTGTGACACTTTGAGTTGCAACTATTCCATCACCAGCAAAGCTCGTGTTTGGCAGACCGATGCGCACTAATTTACCTACTCTTGCCTGCTCTACTCTCTCAGATTCTGGAGAGCAAAATTTCAACTACAAAGGAAGATGACCAACATGCACAATAAAAATGCAGTTACAGGTTTGCTAGATTCATAGTTGCGACAAGAAGGTAGCATCCGACATCTCACAGAATTAGCTGAAGAAGGATTTGTTCAGAACCAACTCCTATAGTGTCATTAAACACAAAGTTGAAGTGCAACCAAGGACAAATCAGATCCACTCCTGCTTTGCAACCTCCATGTAATCTGATTGCATCTGGATCAAGATCTCAAATTCAACCAGGAACTACATTCAAGAGTAATAATTCCAGAGGTCACGCTGAGTAATTACAGCAAGTCTCCAGACAAGATTAGCAGAAGATCTGGGCCTATTACCTTTATGCTTTGCAAGAACATTAATTCATCAGTCTATGCACTTAGGTAAAGGTAATTAAACTTGCACGCATATTGTATTAAAAAGAAAAGGAGATATTGTAATATGCCTTTAAGAGGTATCAGCATGACATTATCACATGGCCCAGTCTTAGTTTCACTTTTGATTTGAGCAGAGCCCAGAGCTCTCATGTCTTCAAGTTTTATAGTAATGTAGAACTGTTCTCATTGCCCAAGCTTTAACAAATGAACCCACAGCATGTTTACCCAATCCGTTATGAGTGATCGGTGCCTTGTTTTTTGTACAGTAACTAAATCCAATATTTTACAACGCCTAGCAACCAGATCCAAAAATCACTGGCATAATTCAAGAGGTAGAAAAGAATTGTTGAGCTCATTGATGATTATGGGAGATGGATCTGGGAGGTCTACATACTTCCCCCAAGACTTGCTCTGTACACTGGATTTTAGGCACAGAAAATATAAAATGATATATCTCCAAAGTAAGTGCACAGGAGTGGAATAATTCATAGTTACTCTATGTTTTTCTCCCAGGTTCCTGATCAATGAATGAAGTTGAATTTGAGTGCAAAATTCCACTTTAACTTTTCCAGATGTAACAAGCTGTACTCCTCAGAATGCATGGGGAAGTTTTTGATCACAAGGTCACATGATGTACAATAAAGATAGCTAAAGTATGTTAGATTATTGTTTGTGTGTAATTTGAACTCCAGCCAGATGGCTTGGTTGCAAAGTTTGGATTGCTTCCAGCTTTATAATGAGAAGACATGATTTAACCCTTCCCACACAGAGCATCCTGTGCAGTATTCATACATCACACTCCCTTTGCTTCCTTTCCAAAGTACAACAGCTTTCATTCCATATGCACTGAGTGTAATTTACTGGAACTATTATCCCATAAAATTAAAATGAGTTAGCATAATGATCAGCAAATATCAAATATTTATTTATAGCCCTTCTGCTTTGAAATTAGTGCCATACTAATTAGACCAGTAAATATTCTTACATTTTAGACTATTTGCTCTCCTGGCTTCTCTTCTTCCTTTCACTGTAACCTCCTCCAACCTGACAATGTTCTGTGGGCTCAGTCCTCCTCCAATTCTGGCTTCTGGTTTATCCCATTTTTTTTTCATTCCAATGATGGAAATTACAACTTCATTTGTAAAGGTTTTATGCTCTAGAGTTACCTTTATAAACCTCTCTCTTTTTCTCTATCTGTCACTGTTTTTCTTTAAGATGCTCCTTTGAAATTACTTCCCTGAATTAGCTTTCCTCTCTCCTAATATCTCTTTATGAAGCTTGGTGTTAACCAAGCTCTTATGAAAGGTTTCAGGATGTTTTACTGAGTTAAAGGTATTATATAAATGCATGTTGGTAGTCTTGCTGTTAGTACAGTTTGGCAATTTTGTTACCAGTCTAGTTACTTATTTTCAGTCGAAGATTACGCTAGGGGTGTGACAACGGCACATTGATTAGTACTGCTGCCTCACAGGGCCAGGGACCTGGGTTCAATTCCAGCCATGGATGACTGTCTGTATGAAGTTTGCACATTCTCCCCATGTCTACATGGGTTTCCTCCGAGTGCTCCAGTTTCATCCCACAGTCCAAAGATATTCAGGTTAGATGGATTGGCCATGTTATATTGTGTTTTAGTGTCCAAAGACATAGTGGATTTGCCAACATTAAGGGCATTTAAATGGTCATTTGATAAACATATGGATGCTATTGGAAAAATGTAAGTTAGATGGGCTTTAGATTGGTTTCACAGGTCAGCGCAACATTGAGGGCCAAAGGGTCTGTAGTGCGCTGTAATGTTCTATAATCTATGTTCTAAGATGTGGGGGTTAGGTGGATTAGCTATGCTAAATTGCATCTTAGTAACCAAAGATGTAGGTGTTAGGTGGATTAGTCATGTTGTTGTAAGGGATGGATTTCCTGGATTTTGACCCAATAACAGTGAAAGAGTGGCAAATATTGTCAGGTCAGGATGGTGAGTGACTTGGAGGGGAAATCTAGGTGATGATTTTCCCACCTATCTGTCCTCTTGTCCATTTAGATGGTAATGGGTTTGAAAGGTGCTGTCAAAGGAACCTTGGTGAGTTCCTGCAGATCACCTTGTAGATGATACACGTGGCTGCCACTGTTTGTCAGCGGTGCAGGGATTGAATGCTTGTGGAAAGGGTAGCAATCAAGTGGATTTCTTTGACCTGGATAGTGTCGATCTTCCTGTGTGCTTTTGAAGCTGCATTTTTCCACGGAAGTGGAGAGTATTCCATCACACTCCTTGCTTATGCTTTGTGGACAGAATTTGGGGAGTCAGGAGATGAGTTACCAGCCGCAGGATGCCTAGCCTTTGATCTGCTCTGGTAGCCACAGTATTTATATGGCTAGTTTGGTTCAGGTTCCAGTCATTGGTAACCCCCAGGATTGGGGTTTCATCTATGGGAATGCCATTGAATGTCAAGGGTCGGTGGTTCAACCTTATGGATACTGCTTGACATTTGCGTGCCATGAATGTTACTTGCCATTTATCAATCCAAACCTGGATGTAGTCCAGATCTTGTCGTATTTGCTGCACACTGCTTCAGTACCTGTAATGTGGAGATTGGATTGAGGTGAACACAATAAAAAATCTCACAACACCAGGTTGAAGTCCAACAAGTTTATTTGGTAGCACAAACTTTTGGAGCTCTGCTTCTTCAACAGGTGCCTGAAGAGTTGGATTCACAAATATGGCATATATATATATATAGACACAAACTCAATCACAAGATAATGGTTGGAATGCGAGTCTTAACAGGTAATCGAGCGTTTACATGTACAGACAATGTGAGTGGAGAGAGCAATAAGCAGAGGTTAGAGAGATGTGAATTGTCTCAACACAGGACAGTTAGTAGGATTTTGCAATCTCAGACCAAATGGTGGAGGTTACACGTAGTCCAGCATGAACTCGCGATCCTGGTTGAGGCCGCTCTCATGCGTGTGGACCTTGGTTATCAGTTTGTACTTGATGATTCTGCATTGTCGTGTGTCTTGAAGGCTACCTTGGAGAACGTTTACTCAAAAATTGGAGGGTGAATGCCCTTGATACCTAAGTGTTCCCCTGTAGGGAAGGGAACACCCCCCCACCCCCCCGATGATTGTCGAGCGATGTTCATTCATCCATTGTCATAGTGCCTGCATGGTCTCCCCAACGTACCATGCCTCAGAACATCCTTTCTTGCAGTGTTGGCTGAGTTACATGAGTATGTACCATGTACCTAGTGAATGGTGTTCTCTTGTGTCCAGCACATCTTGTAGAGGTTGCTGTGGCAGGATTGTGTGTCTGAGGAGTCACAAATGGTATTGAACAATTGCAGTCACCTACAAACATCTCTACTTCTGCCTTCTGATGTAGGGAAGGTTATTAATGAACCAGCTGAAGATGATTGGACTCTGAAGGAAGCTTGCAGTGATACCCTGAAGATGATTGACCTCCAACCAATAACCGTATCTCTTTGCGTCTTTTATGACTCCACAAGAGAGTTTTCCCACTGATATCTATTGATTCCAGTTTAGCGAGGGCTCTTTGATGCCACACTCATTCGAAAATAGTCTTGATATCAAGAGCAGTCATTCTCACTTCACCTTTGAACCAAGGTAATGAGGTCAAGAACTGACGGAACTCAAAATAAATGTTTATGAGTTGATTAAGTGCCGCTTGATAACACAGTTGTTGATCTCTTTCATCATTTTGCTGATGGTTGAGAGCAGACTAAAGGGGAGGTAATTAGATTAGATTCACTCTATTTCTTGTGTAAGTTTTAGTTTATTTATCATTTTCACAAGTAGGCTCACATTAATATTGCAATGCAGTAAATATGAAAATCCTCTCGTTGCCACACTCTGGCACCTGTTCAGCTACACTGAGCGAGAATTTAGCATGGCCAATGCATCTAACCCGCACATCTTTCAGACTGTGGGAGGAAACTGGAGCACCTGGAGGGAACACACGCAGACAAGGGGAGAATGTGCAGACTCTACACAGACAGTGACCCAAGATGGGAATCAAACCTGAATCTCTTGCACTGTGAGGCAGCAATGCTAACCACCCATCCCCTGTATAGGTTAGGTGTGAGGGATTAGAGTATAAATTTGATTGGAAGTTCATTTGCCTTTAATAATGTTCTTAGCATCAATCCGATCCAGGAATTACAAAACATTATAAGCAATTTAAAATCCAATATATTTTTAAAGCCCTATGAACGGACAATATTGAAGAAGTCATAAAGATTATGTCAGATACTAAATAATCATTAATAAGGGACTCTTCAAACCTGAAGTTATGTTCTTAAATACTGCAGAGCCAGACTTTTCAAACAGCTGCCAATTCTAATCCAAACAGGAAATGGTTGCAGTATTCAGCCAAGGAGGTAACATTTATGGAAAAAGCGTAACAAAAGTTAATGCCCAACACTGATGATTTTTTATTAGAATTGGAAAATATCACAGGTCTTCAGCAGAAGAGAAGGAAAGAAAGCGATGGCTGGTTGGGAGTAAGGGAGCAGTAGGAGAGTTTTTTAACAGAGTGGGAGGCAAGAGGGAGGCAAAGCAATTATAACAGCAATTGGGATGGCATGGTGACACAGTGGTCAGCACTGCTGACTCACGGCGCCAGAGACTTGGGTTCAATTCTGGTCTCGGATCACTATCTGCATGGAGTTTGCACATTCTCCCCGTGTCTGAGTGGGTTTCTCCTCCCACAGTCCAAAGATTTGTGGTTAGGTAGATTGGTGGTGCCAAATTGTGTCAGAGAGTAAATACATGGGGTAAATACAGAGGTTTATGGGGATAGAACCTAATGGAATTGTGGTCAGTGTAAACTTGATGGGTTGAATGGCTTCCTTTTGCACTATAAGAATCTATGATTCTATGATAACAACTTAAATTCACATAGTGCCTTAATGTTTACCTATTAGTCACAAGTAAAGCTTATGTTAACACTGCAGTGAAGTTACTGTGAAATTCCCCTAGTTGCCACAGTCTGGCGTCTGTTCAGGTCAATTTAACTAACCAGCACATCTTTCAGACTGTGGAAGGAAACTGGAGCACCTGGAGGAAACCCACACTGACATGGGGAAAATGTGCAAATTCCACACAGACAAGCCAGGAATCATACCCAGATCCCTGGTGCTGAGAGGCAGCAGTGCTAACCACTGTGTCATCGTGCCTTGAGACATTTCATTGCATTCACAGTGCTTCACAGCAGCATTATACCATGCTCAGCCTCACATGGCAAAATTAGTCAGATAATTGTAGGTTCAGTGAATGAGGTTACTCTTAAGGAGGGGTAGAGAGGTGGAGTGTTTGAGGAAGAGTATTTCAATCTTGGTGACAGGAAGCAGTCCAGCAATGATGGAGCAAGTAAAACTGGGGAAACACAAGAAGCCAGAAATAGATGAACACAGATATCTGGGAGAGTTGTGGGGTTAGCGGAGATTACAGATATTGGGAGGGATGAGACTGTGGAGGGATGGGGATTAAAAAAAAGATGCAAATTTTAAAATCAAGATGGTGCTGGACTGGGAGCCAATTTAAGACAGTGAGAACAGGAGTGATCGGGGAATAGGATTTGCTGCCAGTTATGACTTTGCAGGTAGTGGAAACTTTGATGACTTCAGGCATACGAAGGGCAGAAAGTGGAAAACCAGCTAGGACTGCAACAGAATGGTCAAGATTAGAAGTTGCAAAGCTATAAATAAACAATACAGCAGCAGATGGGCCAAGAGATTGGCAAAGCCAGATGACATTAAAGAATTGTAAATTGGCACCACCGGTGATGGCCTGAATTTGATGTCAGAATCTCATTTGAGGGTCAGATGTAACACGAATGTAAAAGGGAATTGTGTAATTGTAACTGTACTCATACGTGTAATGGGCTTTCAAGAATTGAACAATAGTTTGCACAACTCAACATGATTCAGTGATGAGGTGATGGAGTGACCATCAAATGTGGAAAGGAGTTCTGTGGAACAGGACAAGTTGAGGTTTGCTTACCCCCTCCCCCAGTCTGTACTCTCACAAGTCTACGGCTGGAAATATACTGCCCGCTCGCCATGGGAATCAGGGCAGGTGAGGGACAGACAATGGGAAGGTCCATCAACCTTGGACAGGATTTTACAGTTTTGGGATGAGCGAGGCCATAAAATCCGGTCCTACATTATTTTATCATCTGTCATGATGAAGAGAGAGAACTGGAGCCATATTCCCGCCGCCCAGAAAAGCTTTTGTTAGAGTTTAGCCTAAGATACTAGATTAGATTTACATTCTCACTCTCTGGGTATGGACTCTATTGTTTTTGCAGTGACTGTAAATACAGGATGGTAGATCAGGCTGTGTTCACTTTATTCTGTAAGTCCCCTCGGGTTCTACATTCAACAATACTTGTTTATTATTTTTTCCTTTACATCAATGACCTCCCTGAGGTGCATTGTGAATCCGAAGGTTTTATGCATGCTGATGACACAACTCTCCTGCATTCACATCAATCACTAGCAATATGTGTCCAATGCTTTCAGCTTAGACCTACTCAGTGCATCCAATTGGCTACATCCAATCTTTCTCACCCTCAGTGTTAATGAATCACTTTGTCTAATTTTTCACTCAGTTCCCATCTTCAGAGCAGCTCAAGTGAATGCATTTCCTTTTGATAGATCTTTGCTTTAGGTGATCTGTAATATCTAATACCAGGAGACTCTCTTAGATTGCCCATTGAGTGCGATAATAATATAAGAAAGCTTCAGGGACAGATCATGGGTTTTCAGAGCCAACTTCAACACATTAGACACTGTCTAAACAACCAGATGGAGCTTCAAAGCTTTAAACTTCACTGCTCATCATATTTGGCTCAACTAGTCCCTCTAAACCTCTCTGAAGCATACTAGAAATATTCAAGCTGGCAGAAATAGAGTCCTGTTTAAAATCTCTAATGACTGTCAAGGGTTCTGTTATGGAATAGTGGGAACCACAACTTATATTGAGGTCATTTGGTCCATTCAATCTGTGCCAGACCTTTGAATTTCAGTGGTTTGAGTAAAAGTGAAAGCCTTTCTGGACAGCAATATTATGACCTCAGTTCTCTCTCTTTATCACACATGAGTTATAATCTTCCAAAAATCTTTAGATTCTGGAGAGGTTCCAGCAGATTTGAAAATTGCAAATGTAATAACTATAATTCAAGAAAGGCATGAGGTAGAAAGCAGGAAATTAAAAGCCTAAGATCTGTAATAGGGAATGACCTACATTAATAATGTAGGGTACATTATTAAGGAAGTTATAGCAGATTACTTCAATAATCATGCCTTGATCAAGCAGAGTCAACATGGCTTTGTGAATGGAAACCATGTTTAGAGTTTTTTGACACAATAACATTCAAGATAGATAAAGGGGAACCAGTAGATGTGGTGCACTTAGATTTCCAAAAGACATTTAATAATGTGCCATATCAGAAGGTAACTGCACATGATAAGGATATATGATGTGGAAGGAAACATATAAGCATGAATAAAGATTAGTTGACTAACAGGAAATAGAAAGTAGAAATAAATGTGTCTTTTCTGAATTGATAACTGTAATGGGTGGAATTCAGTGCTAGGTCTTAACTATATGTAGTCTATCTATATCAATGTAAAACAGCTAAATTTGCCAATGACACCAAGATAGCTAGGAAAGTAATTTGTCAAGAGGAGGTGGATAGTTTGAAAAGGGGTGAAAATAGGTGAAGTAAGATGGCAAAAATAAGACAGATGGTGTATAACATGAGTAAATGTGAACTTCTTCACTTTGGCAGGAAGAATAGAAAAACGGTATGTGACTTAAAAAGGGAAAGATTTTAGAGCTCAGTGGTACAGAGTAATCTGGGGGCCTTGGTACATGAATCATGTAAAGTTAGTCTGCATGTACAGCAAATGATTAGAAAAGCAAATGGAATTGTAGTATTTATTTCAAGACAAGTAGAGTAAAAGTTGGGAAGTTACTGCAGTTGTTTTTAATATCATATCAGGAATACGCTTTATCTGACTCTTCAAAGATGTGCAGGTTATATTGATTGGCCATGCTAAATTGACTCTCGTGTCAGGGAAATTGGTAGGGTAATTCGGTGGGGTTAAGGGAATAGGGCTCAGCACAGACTCGGTGGGCCAAATAGCCTCCTTCTGTACTGTAGGGACTCTATGATTCTATGCAAAATTCAATTTCTGTTCTGATGAAGGGACGTTCAGAGTCGAAATGTTAGCTTTGTTCTCTCTCCACAGCTGCTGTCAGATCTACTAAGATTTTCCAGCATTTTCTGTTATTGGCTCTGGAATACTGTGTGCGGTTTTAGTCTCCTCATTGAGAAGACATTATACCAATTATAATTGATTTTGAAGCAATTCAGAGATGGTTCACTGGGCTCATTTCTGTGATGAATGACTTATCTGATGAAGAAAGGATGAGCAAGGTTAGATCTATACCCACTAGAGTTTAGAAGAATGAGAGGTGATCTTATTGAAACATGAACAAGTCTAAGGGGATTTGACAGAGTGGATATCCTGGGAATGTTTCAGCTCATGGGGGAAACTAAAACTCAGGGACATAATTTAAAAATAAAAGGTATCCCTCTTAATACTGAAAGGAAACTTTTTCTACTGAAATGTTCTTGTTATGTTGAAGTCATGAAGGCTGGATCTTTGCATTTACGGATGCTTGAGTTAGGTAGATTTTGTTTAGAGTTGGGGGGTCAAAGTTTATGGGGGGCAGACAGGGAAAGACCACAGCCCAATTAGCCATGATCATACTAAATGTTGGAACAGACTTGAAGAGCCAAATAGCCGATATTTCTATGTTTAAATCAGATAGGTTTAAATAATCTAAAGCAAGGTAATTTGGTCCCATTAGCTGATTGTACAAGATGCTGGGCTCACAATTTTGTTTTGGGAAGAGTTGCAGTGTGTGGGGTTGAGGAGGGGTGGGGTAATGTAAGGAAGAACTTTCCAACACAGTGAATGGTATCCATTGGAATCCATTGCTGCCATGGTGATCGCAATAATGATCAGGAATTTCCAAAGGAAATTGAATAGAGGCAGTTGGAGGAAATAAACTTTCAGGGCTACAGCAATGCAGCAGATGAATGGGGCTGGAGCAGATTACTCTTCAGACAGCTAGCACCGGCTTGAGGACGCAAATGGTTCCATTCTGCGCTATGATGACTGTGTGCTCCAATGACTCTATAACTGAACTCATTTCCAGTTAATCACAGGTGAAGGATCCAACTGTCTGCCCAGTGAGAGAAAAATCCAAGTGTATAGTACCACTGGAGGGAGTGAAGTAGAAGTTGATCACCCTCTGTATGCTGCTGGCTGCTTCTGGCTTGGTCCAAGTGGTGTGACCTGTTGGGAAGGGTGTTTGCATTTGTTTCTCTGTGGGTACTGGAAACAACTGAACAGGTTCTTTGTCAATGTCACATAACCTAATCAGCTGATATGGTACCTCTTGCCCTCACATGACAATGCATGCTTTTGATTTGATTTGCTTCATTATTGTCACATGTATTGGGATACAGTAAAAATTATTGTTTCTTCTTAAAGACAAAACATGCTATCATAGAGTACACTGGGTACAATAAAAGGAGAGGGTGCAGAATGTAATGTAGTCATAACTGGGATGCAGAGAAAGGTCGGCTTAATATATGTAGGTCCATACAAAAGTCTAATGGCAGCAGAGAAGAAGCTGCTCTTGAGTCTGTTCAATAAGTATTTGCGTCATTCATCAAAGATCATGAAGTTTGCAGAAAGAGAAGCTTGGTAAGACAGAGTCTATGTCAATATTATTTCAACTGCCAGGCAATCAATTCATAGATCAGGTGGATTTGAAGAACTTCTGTCTTTGGAAGTAAGCTGAGGTGGTTTTGGAGACAGTTCGATGAATTCTGGATTTTTCAGAAAGAATGTCGCAGCATCTTCACAGAGAAAACACAGTCAAAGGTGACACTGTCCACGTAAAGGCTTCTAAAGCAATGGGAACTGTAGCTGCTGTGCTTCTGTGTCCAATTAATAATAGAGGGACGGAGCAGAGGTTTCAGAGAGGCAGCTCCAGGTGAACTTCTTAAAATTTTATTCCTTTTTCAGAGTTACAAAGTCAATGCTCAGAATGGACAGGGGGCAAGGACCTAATCCATCTCCTTGCTTGCTCCAAAAACCAATTCAAATTCAAAATGAATCTAATTCTGAAACATACTGGATCCAAGTTGACAGGAGCTGATATTACAGCTAACTTGCAGCTTGATCCTGCACTTGATTTAGCCAAAAGGTAGAGATGTCTTCTGCCAAGTTAGGGCCTAACTCTTCCAAGTTCCCTTCGAGTGACAGGGGGCTATGCGGCAGCTCTGGCAGTGGCTACAGGAGGAAGTCAGAGGTCAGGAATACTGTGGCAAGTAACTCACCACCTGACCCCTCAAAGCTTATCCACCATCTACAAGACACAGGTCAAGATGGAATACTCCCCACTCGCTTGGATGGGTGCAGGTTCAATAACACTCAAGAAGCTTGGCACCATCCAGACAAAGCAGCCCACTTGATTGGTACCACATCCACAAATATCCACTCATTCCCTCCACTACTGATGTTCAATAGCAGCAGTATGTATTATCTACAAGGGACACTGCAGCAATTCACCAAAGATCTTTGGAAAGTATTTCCAAACTCATGACCACTGCCATCTGAAAGGTCAAGGGCAACAGATACATAGAAACACCACCGCCTGCAAGTTCCCCTCCAAGCCACTCACCGCCCTGACTTGGAAATATATTGCTATTCCTTCACAGTCGCCAGGTCAAAATCTTGGATCCCCACAGCACGTGGACTGCAGGATTTCAAGAGGGTAGTTTACCATCACCTTCTCACATGGACAGGGATCGCGGGTAGAAGTGGGGACATCGGGGTGGCAGCGTGGGCTCGTTGGGCCGAAGGGCCTGTTTCCTGTGCTGTGTTATTCTTTGTTCTTCTTTGCTCTTTGTTCTCAAAGGCAGCTAGAGACGGGCAATAAATACTGGCCGGCCAGTGACGTCCATGTCCCATGAGTGAATGAAAAAATGCCAAGGCACCAATATCTTGGTGTGCCTGGCAACAAACCTTTTCCTGTACACGACACCATTGAGGTCCCAAGTCCTTACCGACAAAATTCACCTCATTCTCTAGTCAGCTGGAAAATGAAACATCCTTTACCCCACACCTCATTGAAGCCCATTTAGTCAACACCTGGAATGGAATAAATATCCTTCAAGACTCTTCACAGGCATGTTATAAAACAAATTGACATTGATTCATGGAAGGAAACATTAAGAACATAGAACATTACAGCACAGAACAGGCCCTTCGGCCTTCAATGTTGCGCCGACCAATATAAAAAGCAATGCCCCTCCAAACTAAACCATTCCCTTCTCTTCCATATACTTATCAACTAAAAATAAATACTAAGATAAATAACCCGAAGCTTTGACTAAGAGATAAGTTTCAAGGAACATCTGAAAGGAGGATTGACAGATGGAGGAGATCAGGGAGTGAATTTTATAGCTTTGGCACAGCTATTACAATTACAATAGAGATGGGAACCAGAGAGGCACAGAGATCTCCTGGTATGCACCCAAGCATGAAAGTGAGATGAGGATAAGATTAGGCTCAGATGATAAGGCAGTAACCCATCTCCATTCCAACCCCTCCCTAGCATCACAAGAGACCAATATCTATTGATACTAATTAACTAGTTTTATATGTGAGAAACATGGTCACTTCAGGGAAGAAACTAAAAGGAACTAATACCTTTGAAACTGTCTTACACAAGAAATCTGTCAGTCCCTGTTGGGGTGGGGTGGAGGCAGCGGGGTGGGGCGGGGCGGGGGGGTGGGGTCAGGGGTTGCAGAATTGCAGGAGTGTGAAAAGAAGAGAAAGAAGTGAGAGAATATTTGTATGGGATTTCAGACCTCCACTAGTAACTTTAGCAATCCCTCCAGTGAAATGATGTAACAGACCATTTTTAGCTACATTTGTAATTCACTCCTTGTTTGCAAATCCCTCCATGGCCTTGCCTGTACCTTTCCCTGTAATCTCCTCCAGCCTTATCACACTCCAAGATCAGTGTTTTCCTCCAAATTCGGCCTCCGGAGCATCCCCAATTTTGCTGACTCAGCAGTGACAGCTGTGCTTTCAGCTGCCTAGGCCCAGGACCCCTCTTTTCTTTTAAGCTGCTTCTTAAAATCTACCTTTTTCACTCAGATTTTGCTCATGTTGCCCTTATATCTCTTTATGAGGCTTATTGTTGAATCATGTCTGTTAGCACTCTTTGCGATGCCTTTGCATTATCTCTTTATATTAAAAGTGTTATATGGAAAGGAGCTGTTGTTGATCCTGGCAACGCAACACTTAGTTACTCATCGCTAGCCACCCTGTGCAGATTTTACTTCAGTGGGTGGCACGGTGGCACAGTAGTCAGCATTGCTGTCTCACAGCGCCACGGACCCGGGCTCGATTCAAACCTTGAGTCACTGTCTATGTGCAGAATTTGCATGTTCCCCCATGTCTGCGTGGGTTTTTTCCAAGTGCTCTGGTTTCCTCCCACAGTCCAAAGATGTGAGGGTTAGGTTGATTGGCCATGCTAAATTGCCCCTTAGTATCAGAAGATTTAGTCAGGTAAATGCGTGATGGGTCTGGGTGGGATTGTATTCGATGCAGGCCCAATGGCTGAATGGCCTCCTTCTGTACCATAAGGATTCTATTCTATGATTAAGAGTCAAGGGAGCAGAGTAGACTATAGGCAGTTTCAGCCCAGATGGACATGGCTGAAAGATTCATTTGAAAAGACAATAGACTGACTGGGGAAGGAGAGAATACTAGAGAGACAAGAATGTCCAGTTGAGCAGAATTTCTTTTCTATCTGATGTCTATGTTCTAATGTTACTGTTGTAATTTATTGAAACCAGATGGGCCCAGGTTTCTTCAGTCTATCAATGACCTAAAATTTTTACCTTGCCTTTCCCTCCCTATCCATTCAGAAAGAAACTGATCCCTGTTTGTCCTTTTTTGTGCACCTCCCTGCATCTAATTCAGGGATCAGTGCGGATTTAAGTTTTATTAATGTGCACCCTCTGACTAATCCCCAGCTTTCAAAACTGAGCATACAGTCCCTGCAGCACAGAAAGAGGCCACTCAGCCCATTGAGTCTGCACCAGCCGCAATCCCTCCCAGGCCCTATCCCCATATGTTAACTCTGCTAATCCCCCTGAGAGTCAATTTAACATGGCCAAGCAGCCTGACCTGCACACTCGTGGACTGTGGGAGGAAACCGGAGAACCCGGAGTAAATCCTTGCAGACACGGGGAAAATGTGCAAATTCCACATAGGCAGGTAGTAAGCTGCGGCCAGAATTGAACCTGGGCCTCTGGCGCCGTGAGGCAGCAGTGCTAACCACTGTGCCAGCATGCTGCCCTGATCATTTCGCCAATTTAGGGGAGAAGTCAGCCTGAAAGGAGCAGAAACAAGCTGATGGAAAGAAGCTCAGCTAATCAGGATTTTCAGCGATAACCCATTCAATCTTCATTGTAACTTGTAAATTGGGTAAGGTTACATGCCAGTTTAAGAAAAAATTCTGTAATTGTATTTTTTACTTTGAATGGACAACACAGAAACAGGCTGTTCAGAACCCGTACCAGTGTTCATGTTTTTCAAAAGTCTCCTGTTAACCCTTCCCTAGCTAACCCGGAAAAGGTTCATAATTTCACCAGAGATTTAGGCCAAAATTTGCACACAGAGACTCTCCATTGTGGCAAAAAGGCACCAGATGTCTGAATCCAAAAATCCAGCAGAAGGGGAGTGCATAATCATGCTTCATGGAGGCTGCTTCATATGTTAAAAATCAGCAATCTTCGGTCAGATTTTGTTTAGGATAGTGGGCTGCCAGAGACATGACTTGTGCATACTTGAATTATCAGGAGAAGATTTAAAGCAAGTGGTGCTCTTTAGAGTGATGGGGTATCCTTTAGAAAGCTAAGATGCTCTTTTGGAAAAGTAATGTTGCTTTTAGGATTGTTAAACGTAGACATGAATTTGTGTAAAAAGTGAACAGATTCAGTGGAATTATCCAGCTCATTGAATTATCAGCGAAGCTATCAGAGGAATTGTCAAAGCTCATTGAAACTATCAAATATCAAAGGATTTCAATTTCCTAGCCTTCAAATAAAAAAATTACAAATTCAGTGCTTACTATTTTACTTTGCTTTTAAACCAAAGCTTGAGTTCTGTCATTAGAGGATTTGTATTACATAACTGATTTCCTAAACTATCGCAATCAAGTTGGATTATTAGCAACTGTTAGTCAACCTCCGAAATTCCGAGTTACAATAATGCACCCTCATGAGTTCAAAACACTTGATGATATAGATAGGGACCAGATTTCATTGAGATATACTTTCACTGATTGCTCCAACTACACAGAGTAATTTTTGATTTCTTTATCTTTCAAGACCTCTAGATACTGAAAGCATGTTTCTTTGTATATTCTATTTTGGGCACATCAAACGGACATAAGATTCCATTACATTACAGTTGTGATGATACTTCAGAAGTATTTCATTGGCTGTAAAGCCTTCAGGAATATCCTAAAATTGTGAAAAAGTGCTGTATAAAACAAGTCATTTTATTGTTGAAGAAATTAAACATGTTGTCAAAGCTTTTCATCTTGCACTCATCAGGCCAATTCACAAGAATATCAAGCGTAAAGGGAACAACAATTATACTGAGTGAGAAGAGAGTGCGGATTGGTTGGCAAATGGACTATGACTGATTGAGACGTTGTCACACAGAATGCAGCAGTTAACTGATGATGGATATTCAAACCAAGAAAGTTGACTCCAACTGGTCAAGGCATCGCTGTGGGGGAAGAACCAGAACACAGCTGTTGCCCCCTTTACTTAGTTGACAAAGATGAAATATGCGTATGTGTTTGTTCTGTCTGTGAAGGGCAGGGACTCTGTATTAACATGTATAACTTCTAGCAAGTAAAATACGTCTAACTGATCATCTTAAATTGGTTAGTAGGGTAATTCTTGGCACACTTAGGATTATTCATCAAGTGCTGCCCAAATGCTGAATCACATCCAAGGTTGGCCACTCCGGGTGCAATTTTTTTGGCCCTTCCATCAGTGGGATCTTCCTGACCAACTCCCTGCCCCCCCACAATGCCCACCACCAACAGTGGGTTCCCTAGCAGAGGGGGGATGTGGGCCATGCAAAACCTGACATTGGCAGGACTGGAAGATCCCACTGCCCAGCCAATTTCAGGCATCTTTTCTATTGCAAATGCTATTTGCAATAGAAAATTGAAATGCTATTTGACACGGTCTGCTGGTCCTTTGGGAAATACAGACTACATACCTAGCCAAGACACAATGCTGAAAGTCATATAACACATTACTCATTTGTGTGGTATGGAGATCATCTTCATGGCTTGATATTAGCCTCCTCTCAGTGGTGAATATCACTCATGTTTCTTCTGCACAGTAGCAGCAAGAAACAGTTTCACCTGTTGCTGAGATTTTTGAGATAGCTTGCCATTCGAACATCATCTGAGGCAGACTGGTCATTTTCCGTGACCAGAAATGGTGACCTGAGGTTTGTTCATGGAATTGCGTGGTATACAGTGAGTCATGATCTGATCAGGATAGCAATCTCTAACAGGATAGTTTTGATGTGCCCTATTTCAGTATCAAGCTTTGATGTGGAGTTGCTGGTATTGGACTGGGCTGGGTACAATAAGAAGTCTTACCACACCAGGTTAAAGTCCAACAGTTTTATTTGGAATCACGAGCTTTCGGAGTACTGTTCCTTCATCATATTAGTGGAGTGTCTGGTGACAGTGGTTAGCATTACTACTTCAATGTGCCAAAGTACTAGATTTGAATCTGGCTTTGGTCACTATCTAGAAGAAGTTTGCACATTCTCCCCATATCTGCATGGGTTTCCTCTCACAAAGATATGTGGATTAGGTGGATTGGCCATGCTAAATTGCTCCTGAGTGTCAGAGGGACTAGCTAGGACAAATGCATTGAGTTATGGGAATAGGAAACAGGGTGGGATTGTACTCAGTACAGACTCAAAGGGCTGAATGGCCTCCTGCTGCCCTGTAGGATTCTATGAAACCTCCTGATTCCAAATCATTCTGTTGGACTTTAATACGGTGTTGTGAGGATTCTTACTGAGCATCAAGCTTGCAAGATGAGCAAATTACTCTAGTCCTACTTAGAAGGTTGCCAACAAGATCGATCCCATATCTTGTAGAACTGTAATATTCCCATCCACATATTGACTAGTGAAGGTAGACTTGTGATAGACCATGATGGAGACAACGTAGAAAGATGAAAACATCCAGTCATTTTTACTTCTCGCATTAAACTTTGGCAGAGGTATTTTGAACCATGTGAATCTCTATTCTCTGTAAAACAAAACCCCCAAACTAATGGATGGTTTCAACAAAACCTGGGGCATAGAGTAAAGTATGGCACAAGGAAGAAACAATGAGTTTCTGATGAAGGTGCGGATCCGCAGCCTGAAACTTTTCAAAGAATCCATTCACATCGGGAAAGGAAATTCACTAACCCCCACACCCCATTGAGGTCAACAGACATTTGCATGGTTCTGTCCCACCCGCTACAATTCCAATGATGAATGGAGTAGGAAACTTCTGCCCAAAATCTTTCATGGGCCTGAAAGGGTCAATGAAGCTACAAGGAGAATGTCAGGTGGAGGGAGAACATTTGGGGAAAGTTTGCATATCCCTACTGGAAGAAACAGTTAACAAGACACCTCCCTCAAACCCAGAAATGTTAACGTTGAAGCAAATTATGGCTTCATTAGAAATATCGTGGATTGTTTTGTTTAGGAAGTTGTAGATTGCTTCAGCTGCTGTTGTGAAATTTGCCATAGCTGTCAAAATGTGAGCTGAGTTTTCAGAGCAGGTTGTTTGATATTGCTTAGTCTGACACCCCCTGCAATGAGTTGGAAGCTCTTGAAAAAGAAACAGCTTTTTTTTTCAGGTCTGGAGTGGGAAGTTTGAAACTGTGAGGGGTAATGATAGGTATAATATAAAGAGGGATTGAATAGATAAATTTAATTTATGCTATTGTAAAATATGCTTTTTTATTACTTAAACCTTTATTTTGGACTTTTGTTACTCAAATTAAAATAGTGGACTTCTGGAAATCATTTGACAGATTTTTGGGAACTATGTGACAAGCTTTCATAGTCTTGCCTATACAGTCTAATTATAACGTGACAATCATTGTTTGGCAAGCATTATGATGCCTTGTCAGCTGGGAACACCTTGACAGTGCCACTTATGGAAGTAACTAGAACAAATTTTCAATAAATATGCACCTCATGTATCCAATTTAATACATTATAGATATCTATAATTTGGCTTATCTACAAGCCACTTAACATGTATGGGTTTCATGTGAAGAGGCATCTTGTTAACTGTTGCTTTCAGTAGGGATCTGCAACCTTTCCCCAAATGTTCTCCCTCTACCTCACATGATTCACCTTGTGGCCTCCAGGTGAAACTAAAGCCTCACTGACCCTCTCAGGTGAACTTGAAAGACCTTGGGCAGAAGATTTCTGGGACTATCGCTGTGCTGTGCAGATACATGGATTTGGGCCTGTGTCTGTGGGAGTTTGTGCATTCCCCCCGTGGGTTTTCTCCGGGTGCTCAGGTTTCCTCCCACATCCCAAAGATGTGCTCTTAAGCTGATTAGCAAAACAAATTCTCCCTAAATTGTCTCAAATTTGGTTCCAATGCATAGATCTATAAACATGGACAGGGATCATGGGTAGAAGTGGGAACATCGAGATGGCGGCGCAGGTTCGTTGGGCCGAAGCGAGTGTTTCCCGTGCTGTTTTGTTCTTTGTTCATAATGGGTGAGACAGGACCATGCAAAGGTACATTGACCTCGGGGGAGCAATCTTCCAGTCTTGTGGCGAGCATGGCCAGAAAATCCCCTTGCCTATGTCACTATTCAAATAAATAGTTATCTTGAGTGCTCTGACCTGTATTTATTCCACGATCAACTTTGTAGAATCAGAGAACCCCTGCAGTACAGAAGAGGCCATTCAGCCCAAGAAGTTTGCACCAACTCTCTGACAGAATATCTGACCCAGGCTTTCTCTCCCACCCTCTCCTCATAACCCCACACATTTAGAATTTTAGGACACTAAGGAGCAATTTAGCATGGCCAATCCCCCTAACATGCACGTCTTTAGACTGTGGAAGGAAACTGGAGCATCTGGAGGAAACCCACACAGACATGGGAGAATGTTCAAACTCCACCCAGACAGTGACCCGAGGATGGGATTGAACCCGGGCTCCTGGTGCTGTGAGGCAACAATACTTACCATTGTGCCACTGGGCCACCCACTACAAGCATGGATATTCTGAGGTGGAATTCTCCAACCGTACTGGTCCAAAAGTTGGAAATTCCTGCTTGATTGTCAATGAGCTTCACATTGTCCACAACCTGCCCACTACAATTGCAGCACCAGGTGGGATAGAGAATTCATCATTGCGCTTCTGTCTGTGGGAATTCACTGAGTGTGTAAAGTTGCTGCTGGGTATCCTACACCCCAGTGGTGACTACATTTAAAGAAAAACGTACATCATTGGCTGCATTGGAGTGTTGTAAAAAGTGTTCTGTCAATGCAATGATGTGGAAATGCCTGTGTTGGTTTGGAACGGGCACAGTAAGATGTCTCACACCACCACATGAAAGTTCAACAGATTTATTTGGTATCACGAGCTTTCAAAGTGTTGCTCCTTCATCAAATGAGTCTGATGAAGTCTTCATCACTCACCGGATGAAGGGGCAGTGCTCCAAAAGCTCGTGATGCCAAATAAACTTGTTGCGCCTTCACCTGGTATTGTGAAGTATTTCAGTGCAAATACAAGTTACATTTTCCTTCCTCTTCTCCTTCTCTTCTGTTGTCAGTGCAAAGCCTGCATATGCATTTGTGGGTGCGTGCCAAAACGTATCAATCTGTCAACCATTTGGCATTAAATTGTCTATGCCATCCATAGCAGCTCTAGTGATGTTTGGAGCGAGAAGTGGTCTTATTACATTGGTTCAGTAGGCATTAAGCTTATGAGTTTTACATTATGGCGCATTGTTGCTTGGTGCTCACATTAGACATGAGAAAAGTATGAAAATGTTAAATTTCCCCATCACCAGCATCAGTTTTATTTTATTTCTGCATCAACAGGATTGTGTTCTATGAGTATACTTCTTATCAACTGTACAGACTCGCATTTTAAGTACGGTGATTGATTATTTATATGTGCAGCAAGTCAGCTGTGGAACTTGGAATCCTAAATAGTCACTTCAAGTTGTCATTTTTTTAAATTGATTTTTTCATACACTTAATCCTTGCTTTCTGTCAGCACACATGCACATGCCATTTAAATAAAAATCGAAACTCACGTGAGATGCATATTTTAATGTTGCTGATTTGAATTCAGATCATCTCTGACAGAGGAGAAAGCTGGAGAAGACTTTGTTACTGCTAAAGAAGCTTGAGGTGCGATGGGCTACTCGGACTTCACTTCAAAGCCCCATGTTTGACTTTCGTCCCATCTTCAGCCCTGCTTCTGATGCTGAAATTCTCATCCTTGCCTTTGTGTCTCCTGGACTGATCCAATACATTCCTAGCCATCTTTCCCCCTCCATGTACTTGTGCTTGATTTGACTTATTATTGTTACGTATTAACATACAGAGAAAAAGTACTGTTTCTTGTGTGCTATACAGACAAAGTATACCGTTCATAGAGAAGGAAAGGAGAGTGCAGAATGTAGTAGAACGTAGAGTGGATAAAAAGTGGCAGATGGAATACAATGTGAAAAAGTTTCAGGTTACATACTTTGGAAGAAGGAATGAAGGCATATTTTCTACATGGGGACATGCTTAGGAAATCAGAAACACAGAGGGACTTGGGAATCATTGTTCAAGATTCACTTAAGGTTAACATGCATGTTCAGTTGGCAGTCAGGAAGACAAATGCAATGTTAGTGTTCATGTTGAGAGGGCTAGAATACAGAGCAGGGATGTTCTTCTGAGACTATATAAGGCTCTTGGCAGACCTATTTTGGAGTATTGTGAGCAGTCTTGGGCCCCATATCTAAGGAATGATGTGTGGTCTTGGAAAGGGTCCAGAGGAGGTTTACAAAAATGACCCCTGGAATGAAGAGCTTGTCGTATGAGGAATGGTTGAGGACTCTGGGTCTGTACTTGTTGGAGTTTAGCAAAATGACAGGGGGAGCTTATTAAAACTTGCAGGATTCTGCAAAGCTCAGAGACAGTAGATGCGGAGAAGATGTTTCCACTAGTAGGTAGAACTAAAACCAGAGGGCACACCCTCAGACTAAAGGGAAGATCCCTTAAAACAGAGATGAGGAGGAATTTCTTCAGTCAAAGAGTGGTGAATCTGTGGAAGTCTTTGCTGCAGAAGGTTGTGGAGGCCGGGTCATTGAGTGTCTTTAAGACAGAGATAGAGGGGTTCTTGATTAATAAGGGGATCAGGAGTAATGGGGAAAAGGCAAGAGAATGGGGATGAGAAAAATATCGGCCATGATTGAATGACAGGACTGACTCGATGGGCCAAGTGGCCTAATTCTGCTCCTATGTCTTATGGTCTCATAACATTACAGTCATAGCTTGGGTGTGGAGAAAAATCAACTTAGTGTGAGCCAGGTCCATTCAAAAGTCTGATGGCAGCAGGGAAGAAGTTGTTCTTGAGTCGGTTGATCCCTGACCTCAGACTTTTGTGTCTTTTTCCTGATGGAAAAAGGTGGAAGAGACTAATCCAATCTCTGCAGTCCATACCCTGATCATATCAAGCTCTATTCTCTCATCACTCCTGTGCCCACTGACCTACACTCGCTCCCAGCAACATCCAAATTGTCAATCTTTTATCCTGTTTTTCAACTCCTTCTTGGGCATATCTCTGCAATTTCCTATTGCCCTACACCCTCTGAGATCTCCATTCTTCAAGAATTCAGATCCCTTCATCCCCAAAAATGTCCCATGTTTGGCACAGATGATGCAATGACAGTGCTGGAGTGTTCTGAACTTGGGGTTCAAACAAGAAGTGAAGCGACTCTACTCTGTTTCTTGCTGTAGGACAGTACAGTGGTAAAGTGATAAGCACTGCTACCTCACAGTTCCAGGGACCGCGCTAGATTTTCAACTTGGGTCACTGTGTGGAGTTTGCATGTTCTCCCTCATGTGTCTGTATGGGTTTTCTCTGGGTGCTCCGCTTTCCTCCCACAGTCTGGAAGATGTGCTGATTAGGTGCATGGGCTATGCTAAATCCTTCCTCAGTGCATCTGAACAGACGTCACAGTGCAGCGACAAGGGATTTTCACAGTAACTTAATTACTGGCTTAATGAAAACTAATTGTGACACTAATAAATAAACTTAAAACTTCAAACTCCATCTGCTTTGGAAATGGTTGATCATCAGTCATATCAGTTGGGAATTAAGGTCAAACCTTTTTGCTCAAAAGGAGTTCAGAATGTAGAATTTATAACCACTGGAGTGGTTTAAGTACATCACACAAATGTATATCAAGAAAAGCTAGTTAAACATGTGAGGGAAAAATGATTTTTGGTGGATGGGTTGGAATAAGACTCATCCGGAGCATAAACCCCAGCCTCAACCAGTGGGGTCAACTTGCTGTTTGAGCGCTGTAGGTTTTAATGTAATTTTGACCTAGATAAATACAAAAAAAATTGATGCATTAAAAAAAAGAAAATGACATGTAAAAACCCATCAATATTCCAGCAATTTCAGCTTGTTTAGCTGACAAACTGAGTTTCTAAATAGCATGTTTTTAATGTTCAGGTACCAGTGCCATACAGTACATCCTACTGAGAAGATCCCAGCCCCTAAGCTCCAGAGACTTGGGAACGCAATATGCCATTATCTGATTAGACATGACCTAGAGGTCAAAACTTTAGCCTGAAGTTGGATGGGTACACAATATACCATGTGGGGGGGAGAAGATGTAATAAACAACAACTTGCATCTGTATAGTGTCTTTACCAGAGCTAAGTGTCCCAACGTGCTTCATACGGATTCAAATTTGATACCAAGCCATTGTGGTAAATGTGATCAAAGGCCTAATCAGAATGACTGTTATTAAGAAAAATAGCAAAGTAAGAGAAACGGGTTTAGAGATGCTTCAAGGGGGAATTCTGGAGCTTTGGGCCTGAGCAATTGAAGTCATATCTCCAGTGAGATGCATAGAAGACCTGACTTGGAGAAGCGCAGAGATTTTTTATTTTAATCATTCATAGGAAGGGCCAGTAGGCATGGCCAGTATTTGTTGTCCATCTGTAACTGTTCTTTGAGAAGTTGGAGGATTGTAAAACTGGAAGAGGATTGAAAGATAGGGTGGATCAAGGGTGTAAAAAGATTTGGACCCAAGAATGCACCTTAAAAAATTGACACATTGCCTGTACAGGTACCAATGTAACACTGCAGCCACAGGAGTGATGAGTGAAATGGACGGGGTGTGAGTTAAGAAACAGCTGCAACATCCTGGCAGAGAACAGGCCTTGGAAAAGCAGCCAGTATAATTAAAGTCCCACACACCCTGGATATTTTTCTTCCATGTTCTTCCATCAGGAAAAAGATACAAAAGTCTAAGGTCATATACCAACTGACTCAAAAATAACTTCTTCTGTGCTGCCATCAGACTTTTGAATGGGACTATCCCACTCTAAGTTGACCTTTCTCTACACCCTAGCTATGACTAAAACACTATATTCTGCAATCTCTCATTTTCTTCTCTATGAATAGTATACCTTGTTTGTATCACTGGGTACTAACATGTGACAATGATAAATCAAATCAAATCAAAGGGTGGTAGCCAGGATAGAAGAGCATTACCAAATCAAACCTAAAGTGAGAAGGTAGAGAAGTGCAGCAGTGAGGTGAGGCAGGTACCAATAAGATCATGGAAGTGGACTTAGGCAATTTTGTTAATGGTGTGGATATAATGAGAGATTTATGGCATAAAGTCATTGACTTACTTTTGGGAAACCATGCCAAGTTTGGGAAAGTAACTGCAACTAAAATCATGTTTTAAATATGCTAGACTATATCTTGGTGACCCAGTTCTGCTGCACTAAGGGATTCATAGCAAAAACACACACTATAGCAGATACCCCATCAGTAACATGTGGGGTGTGTGCCGCACACAATGTGGGATGGTCTCACAATGCACCCCTTGAGTTCGCAAAGTTCTGATATGCTTCAACTCAAACTCCCAAAAAGATCATCTAAGTTAGCTCTAGGCTTCTAATCTTTACAAATGCTCCATTTGAATAATATTCATGAGAGAATGAATACTTTTCACTGCAAAGAAAAAGACTGAGGGGTGATCTAATTAAGGCTTTCTAAAATTATTATTTATTTTATTTCACAGCATGTGGGCATCACTGGAAAGTCCAACATTTAGCATCCATCTCAAATAGCCCTTGAAAAGGTGGTGGTCAGCTGTCTTCTTGAACCACTGCAGTTGATGTGGTACAGATACACCCACAGTGCTGTTAGGAAGGATTGAGATTGAATGAAATTCTGCTGGTTTGACAATCCATAGTACCTGATGAATGCTCAGTTTTGAGCTGCTTAATCAGTTCTGAATCTATCCCATTTTATGAAAAGATTTCTTAGAGCAGATAGCAAAAAATATTTCCCACTTGTGGCTGGTGGGGATACAGAAGTAGAAGATCAGAAATAGAAGATTCTTTTTGAGCTGACAAGTGCCGTATAACATTTACATCACCCAAGTGTCCAGCAGTAACCATCTCCAAGAACAGTGAGAGAATTGAACTGTCACCCTTGACATCCAATGGCATAACCAGCAATGAATCCTCTGCAACATCATCCTGGGGTTAGCATTCTCCAGAACCTGAACTGAACTATCAGAGCAGGTCAGAAGCCATCAATCTGCAGTGAGCAACTCACTTCTTGACTCTCCAAAACCTGTTCACGATTCACAAGGTGCAAATCAAGGAGTGTAATAGAATATGCTCCAGTTGCCTGGATGAGTGCAGCTCCAATAAGCTGCAGGAAAAAACAGCTTGCTCAATTGGCAATCTATCCACAAACATTCACTCCCTTCATCACCAACGCAAAGTGACAGCCGTGTGTATAAATACACTGCAGGAAACCACAAAGGTTGCTGACACAACACTACTCAAACACACGCCACTATCATCCAAAAGGAGATGGACAACAGACACCTGGGAGCATATGCAGCAGCATGACTTGGAAATATATCAGCAGCTGCTTCACTGTCACTGGGTCAAAGTCCTAGACCTCCATCTCTAACAGCACTTTGGGTGTATCTACAGCACACAGAATTCAGCACTTCAGTAAGGCAGCTAACCATCGCCTTCCCAAGAGTATCAAGGAAGACCAATAAATGCTGGCCTGGTCAGTGACAAACCACATTCCATGAATGAATTAAAAGAAGGCATGTATGCAACATAACTAATGGCATCATCCGATTGGGATGAAGGAACTGTTACCATGTTATAAATTCTATGCACTGTTTAAACAACAAAAACATGATTACATCAAATGTAATCATTGTATCATCAGCCAAAGCCTTTTATGGCATAATTACATCCATTAAATGCATTATCCTGCATTTTCTTCTTTAATGTAGATAAAACAGATGGCACAGTGGTTAGCACTGCTGTCTCACAGCTATAGGGACTTGGGCTCAATTCCTGGGTGACTGGCTGAGCAGAGTTTACACATTCTCTCCATGTCTGCGTGGGTTTCCTTCAGTTGTTCTGATTTCTTCCCGCAGTTACAAAGATTAGATTGATTGCACCTTAATGTCCCAAGATGGATTAGTCATGGTAGATGTGTGAGGCTACAGGGATAGAGCCGAGGGGGAGGGGTTGGGGGTGTTGGGCCGAGGTAAGATACTCTCTCTGTGCAGACTCAATGGGTCAAATGGCATCTTCTGCACTGTACAGATTCCAAATTTTCTGCAATAATTATTTCATAGCAATCTCTTCTTTCAGCAATCTTCCCTTCTCCCTACAAAGAACAAGCTTAGAAAACCATATAAGCTGGTTCACCACATCAGAATGTCTTCATGATCTCACTGTGTCATGAAGTTGAGTTTATAAAGATGTTCAGAATGTCTGTGTACAATATAAAATACTAGAAGGGAAATGATAGTGTATGGTTCCTTTAAAAGCTGGTTGCATCAAATCCTTCAAAAATGTGTTTTATTTAATGCTGAGATACTTAAAATGCAGAATACACAGAGACTCTACGTTGCAACATTTGTTTCGAGCATCAACCCTCAGGTTGCCTTGGTAACTGGCTCTGCAGTTTTTGCATTTTGTTAAACTTATTTATTAGTCACAAGTCAGGCTTACATTGACACTGCAATGAAGTTACTGTGAAAATTCCCAGTCGCCACAGCCTGGTGCCTGATCAGGTAAATGCACCTAACCAGCACATTTTTCAGAATGTGAGAGGAAACTGGAGCACCTGGAGGAAACCCACGCAGACATGGGGAGAATGTGAAAACTCCATACTGACAGTGTATATTTTCTTCGATAGTGACTAAAATTCTATTATTACTGTTTCAATAATGAACGTTCCTTGTGTTTATTTGAACAGCATTTCAGTGAAACTTTTCTTTAGTTAAAATGTTACTGGTTTAGTTAAAATTATGTCAGGTCTGTACAGTAATGAACCTCTAAATGTTAATGCAGAATAGTTAACACCTTCACAAACACTTTTACCAGATTACGAAGCGAGATAAAGGGCATTAATCCTCTGAGTCATAACAGCGTCATCCCCCCATCCTTTGTTAGTGTCACATACTTTGGGACTTGGCCCCTTCTCCAGGTTTTTTCAATAAAAATGTTAATTTGGATCAACTCAACATTGAACAATTGCACTTACGTAACACAAACATACTTTTGCTCAATAAATAATCAGTTTCCTGGTAATACTTGACATATTTAGAACTTTCTGGAAATTCTACTGGGACCAGCTATAATGAAAGTAGATTTTAAGAAGTTTTGCTTCAACAACTGCATTATTTCCAGTTATTACAATGTTTCTGCATCATAACACATAACTTTGACTATATATTATATATTGCAACCACAAGAGAAAACCAAAGCTTTTCCAATGTGAAAGAGTTGAAACTGTTCATCAAAAGAATTTTCTTTTATTCATTTGTGGGACATGGGTTTCACTGGCTGACCAGCATTTATTGCTCATTCTAAGTTGCCCTTCAGAAGTAGGTTGCAAGCTGTCTCCTTGAAATGTTGCAGTCTACATGTTATGGGTTGACCCGCAATGCTGTTAGCAAGGGAATTGCCGCGTTTTGACCCAATGACATTGAATGAACTGCGATATATTTCAAAGTCTCGAGGTGAGTGGCTTGGAGAATGGTGGCACAGTGAAACAATGGTTAGCACTGTTGTCTCACAGTGCCAGGGACTCGGTTCCATTTCAGCTTTGAATGATTGCTTGTGCATTGTCTGCACATTCCCCCCATGTCTATGTGGAGATCTTCAGGGTCCTCCAATTTCCCCCCACAATCCAAATATGTGCAAGCTAGGTGGATTGGCCTTGCTAAATTGCCCCTTGGTGTCTCAAGATGTGTAGGTTATGTGAGATTAGCTCTAGTAAATGTGCGTGATTATAGGGATAGTGTGGGGAAGTGGGCCTGGATAAAATGCTCTATCAGAGAGTTAGTCAATAGGCTGAATAGCCTCTTCTGCACTGTAGAGGTTTTATGATAGACCTTGCCGCTGGTGGTGTTTCCATGCATCTGCTGCCCTTGATCTTCTAGATGGAAGTAGTTGTGGGTTTGGTAGGTGCTATCTCAGAATCTTTGGTGATTTTCTCTAATGTTTGAGGAAATTTGATACCTCATTATTCAGAAACTAGGGGTCACTGTTTAAAAATAAGATTAAAATAGAAATGAGGTGACTTTTATTTCTCTCAGAGGATCGTTAGTCTTTGGAACTGTCTTCCTGAAAAAGTGGTGGAAGCAGAATCTTGTTAAGGCAGAAGGTGGATAGATAGAAGAATGAATGTAAATTTGATGTGTCTCTCAGGTCAGTCATGATTTTATTAAATGCTGGAGCAGGTGTGAGGGGCTGAATAGCCATACAAGGAACATTGGGCAGAATTTCCTGGTTCTTCCCATCACTGGGATCTTCTGGCCCCTGACAAAGGCCAACCACCGTCCCCCCAACCTCCCTCTGGCAGGGTTCCCAGCAGCTTAATGAGCAAGCCATGCAAAACGCCATGGAGATTGGACCAGCAGCCAATGGCAAGTGTCCTCTTCTGCTGGAAGACATTCGTGAGGATCCAGAACATTCTACCCACGAAGACAAGTGACCAAAACCTGGATTAAAGGGCTAAAGGAGTGTAATGAAAGAGTAGGAGAAAGGCAGAGAGGTAATTCCAGAGCTTGAAGGCCAAGATAGGGATCAAGGGATAAGGGAGGATCAGGATATTGAATTCAATGATCAAAATGAACGGTGGCGCAGGCATGTATAGCTGAATGGCCTCCTGCTGCTATTAGGTTCTATGTTTCCATGACAGTTGAAGACATGACTGTTGATCATGGAGTGATGGAATTTGAGAATGCTCAAGAGTTAAGTTTCGGACTAATTCTCCCATCTGTAAATGTATAGACAACTTATTGTGGTTGCTGACTGATTTCTGATGGCATTTCCCACTGTGATCAAGAGCAGTATTGGTGGAGAGTGGACTATTGTGGCTGAAACAACTCCATGGCAGCCTAGAAAACATTTGAACGATTGCGAGCAATAAAGTTCAAATGTTATTTTCCCGAAATAAATACACATTCTCACTCAGGTCACACTTATATAAATAGAGAACTCCCTCAATACACTGTGGAGGAAATCTGCTCTTCTGTTGCACATTTACTGGGGATGTGACATTTTGCAGCAAAGCCTAACAAGCATTTAACATTTTAGCTTAAGCTTTTATTATCAACATGACCAGATTTCTTCACAACACTACTTAGTACATTGAGGAAAGAGCAATACAGCAAAAGACTTAAAGTTCAGGAGCTTTATTTTGAAGCCATTCCAAATTTGACTTATGCAGCAATCCTTCTGAAAGGGGCAACCTTTTATTTATCCAATCACCATTTTTGAGTCACGAAGTTGTACATTGAAAAGAAATGATACCAGGATCCAAAACACATTACAGGTCACAAATGCTTGAATTTGAAATTGGGCATTGTGCAAAGTGCCATTTATCACACATGAACCATGCAGTCCAGCAATCGCCTTAAAATAATAACTCCTGCTGCCTTCTTCAGAAAATAAAAACAATTTACAGTGCCCATGCTTCACTCTATGGACCCGATTTTACCATTGCACCATGCCCTGTTTTCGGGCGCAAAAGTTTGGTAAAATTGGACATGAGGTGCTAAGTGCAATCTGTGCCCGTGTCCGTACAGACACCCACTTTACCAAGGGCCTGAAAATGGCTCGATTCCAACAGCACTCAAAATGGGTGCAACGGCGATTTAAACACATTTGCATCCATTTAAATTGAATTATTTGGTTGCCCATCCAACTTTACCGGCATTTTCTTCTTCACCATTGCATTCACCCGTCCAGATTCGGCGCAAAACAGACCTGCTCGGCAAAGGTCTGTTTCAAGTGCTCCAGCTTCAGAAGAGCTTCCAGCGGCTCTGTGACTCAGACTGGTGGTGGGGAGGGGGGAAGAGAGGCGGCTCAGATCATTCTCTAGTGGGGGAGAGAGGGAAGAGGAAGCAGGTCAGATGTAACTCTGGTGGGGTGGGGGGAAGGCCAGATGGATCTTTGGTGGGGGTACAGGCAGGGGTCAGGGGGAGGGAAGGATCTGCTGCCACTCTGTGGGCTATCAGTGGGGAGGAAGTGGAGCAGAGGGTGGTGATTGGCCTGGGTAGTGGGGGGAATGGGGGATGGGTGGATAAGAGGACAGTTATGTTGTGGGGTGGGGGATAGGGGGAAGTAGCTGTCTGTGGGTGCCATCGTTCCTTTATCTGCTTTTTGCAGCCTGGGAGCGACGTGACAGGGGCACTTTTTTCAAATTCTTTTCTCACTGCACGTGCGCAATTGAAGGCTCCAATCGGAGCTGCAGCATTTCAGATGCAATAAGCCCCACTCACAGCGCAATTCAAATTCTCGACTTATTTTTCTGGCTGACTGCATATGGGGATGTCTGGGAACAGGTTTACAAGTCGGATCTGAATTGTGCCCGGATTCAGAACTTAGAATCGAATTGGTAAAGTCGGATCCTATGTTTAATGTTTCACAAATACGAATACTTTCTCCTCTTGTAATCCAGTGTTACAATTGTAAAAACTGGCACTCATACCATGAATTCCACAACATCAGGGTCAACGGCTTTGCATGAAGCAAAATATTCTGATGTGTAATGTATGAAGCACGGCAGCCAATTTGCACACAGAAAATTATCCTGAGGACAGGATCACCTTGAAACATAGAAAGCAGGAGCAGGAGGAGGTCATTCAGCCCTTCGAGCCTACACCGTCATTCAATAAGATCATGGCTGATCATACACTTCCAGTGTCCCACGCCAGCTTTCTCTCCATACCTCTTGGTCCCTTTAGCCACAAGCAGTTCCCTCTTGAACATATCTAACAAACTGGTCCCAATAGCTTTCTGTGGTAGAGAATTCCACAGGTTTATAACTCCTTGAGTGAAGAAGTTCTTCCTCAACTCAGTCCTGAATGAATGACTTACCCCTTATTTTTAGATTGTGACCCCTAGTCCTGCACTTCCTCAACATCGGGAACAGCCTTCCCACTTCTAGCCTGTCCAATCTCATCAGGATTTTATACATTTCTATGAAATCCTCTCTCATTCTTCTAAATCCCAGTGAATACAAGCCCGGTTGATCCAGTCTCTCTTCATCTATCAGTCCTGCCATTCCAGGAATGAGACTGGTGAAACAGTGAAGCCTTCTGTGGTTGAATAGCCTGGAATTGAGGGCCCTATGCACCCCCAGACATACTTTCTGCCATTGGGAAAAAGGCACAAAAGTCTGAAGTCATGTACCAACCAACTATTATTAAATTAGAAAGAGTGCAGAAACGTTTACTACTTTGCTACTGGGACTTGATGGATTGAGTTATAATGAGAGGCTGAATAGAATGGGAATTTTTTTCTCTTGAGCATAGGAGGCTGAGGGGTGACCTTATAGAGGTCTATAAAATAGTGAGGGGCAGCTCGATAGTCAATAAGTTTTCCCAAAGATAGAACATAGAACATAGAACATAGAACATTACAGCGTGGAACAGGCCCTTCGGCCTTCGATGTTGCACCGACCAATTAGGAAAAAGCAATGACCCTCTAACCTAAACCATTCCCTTTTCGTCCATAAACTTATCTACTAACCTCTTAAACGCCACCAAATTCAGCGCATCTACAACTGCTGCAGGCAGGGCATTCCATACCCTAAACACCCTCTGGGTAAAGAACCTACCTCTGACATCCGTCCTATAACTACCACCCCTTAATTTAAAGCTATGTCCCCTCGTGCTAGCTTTCTCCATCCTAGGAAAAAGGCTATCACTGTCCACCCTATCTAAACCTCTAATCATCTCATATGTTTCAATAAGGTCTCCTCTTAGCCGCCTTCTTTCTAACGAAAACAACCTCAAATCCCTCAGCCTCTCCTCATAAGACCTGCCCTCCATACCAGGCAACATCCTGGTAAACCTCCTCTGTACCCTCTCCAATGCCTCCACAAGGAGATAGGGCAACCTAAAGCTAGAGGGCATAGGTTTAAAATGAGAGGGAGAGATACAAAAGGGTGCAGAGGGGCAATGTTTTCACACAGAGATTGGTGAGTGTCTGGAACAGAGTAGTAGTAGAGGTGAGTACAATTTTATCTTTTAAAAAGCATTTAGATAGTTACATGGGTATGATGAGTACGGAGGAATATAGGCCAAATACGGGCAATTGGGATTAGCTCAGGGGTTTAAAGAAAAGGGCAGCATGGACAAATTGGGCCGAAGAGCCTGTTTCCATGCTGAAAGCATCTATGATTCTATGACTCAAACACAGCTTCTTCCCTGCTGCCATCAAACTTTTGAATGGGCTTACTTTGCACCTTGATCTTTCTCCACACCTTAGCTATGACTGTAACACTACATTCTGCACTCTCTCCTTTCCTTCCCTGTGAACAGCATGCTTTGGCTGTATCATGTGCAAGAAATAATACTTTTCACTGCATATTAATACATGTGATAATAATAAATCCAATCAAATCAAATCTAAAAATTTGATTTTTAGATTTTACCATTGTGAAAGAACATGCCTGGCGGCTATGGAACGAGGACTTGCCCAGGCTGCAGGGATAGGTCAAGAGGGGAAAGGAAATGGAAAGCAGAAGTAGGCTACATGATCAGAAAATAAAGTCACAGGCGGCGCAGCGAGATTAACAGGTCAATTTCACACTGAAATGAGAAGCGTGTGCACAATATCTCAGGGTGTCATGGCAAATGGATTAGCAAATCCCAAGTTAATGTTTCAGATGGTAGATACAGCTGTATCCGTGTTAATACTACAGTACAATACCCGACAAATCATGAAAAATCACCACATCAAAGTCAATACAGAATATTCCATTTTAATCTGGCTATCCCCACAGATGGACAGACCGCGAGATAGCAGTGTAAGATTTGATGCATGTGTGTGCGTGTGTTTGTGTGTTGGAGGACTAAGGTGGGGGCGGTGGGGGGGAAGGATGTTTGGAAATCGGCGTCAGAGGGACAGATCATCTCGAGTAGAACGATCCCGCAGTGTGTGCCCACAAAGTCAATGTCGAGGGGATTTTTAATCTTGATCAGATGTGAGGTAATATCCATCAACATTCACTGTGAGATGCACATAATTTATAAAGCCAGTATTCTGTCCGGTTTGAAAAAAATAAGAACAGACTCACAAAAATGAGCAATTTCCCACGGAAAATTGGAAAAGCTGCCAACCAATTCCAAGTGACCTGCCATCAATCAGTGCTAAATTCCTTACAGCTGGAAAATATTCAGTGACTTGCGGTTACTGAGAAGCTTCAGCCAGTAGCTAATGGCATGTGGCAAATGGATTCAAGAGCTCCAGAGATCATTAGGGAGCAAATATGTTACATGAATATTAAAACCTGTAAAAAAAGTTACTAAGCTGACCTTCTCTCCAAAAGAAAGGTTTCATTTGACCACTGAGTTTCCATTAAGAAGTCTGTCAAATAGACACAATTTGATTGCCTGTTAACCCGTGTGAGAGGAGCACTGGAGGGTGATGGGGACAAAACGTTCTATTTGCCTTTGGAAGTCAAGCAAACTTCCACTTTCACTCCCACTTGCCCCCCAACCCCCCCACCCCCCCACTGCCACCACCCCCTCAATCCCACCCTTCCATATTCACCTCAGCTCTAACCCTTCTAAAATTTGGCATGTTAGCAACAACTCTCAACAAGTTTTACAGATGCACCATGGAAAGCATTCTTTCTGGCCGTGTCACCAATTGGTGTGACTTCTGTTTTACTCAAGAATGCAAGGAACTACAAATGGTCGTGAATGTAGTCCAAACCATCACGCAAACCAGCCTTCCATCCACTGACTATGTCCACACTTCCCACTGCCTCAACAAAGCAGCCAGCATAATTAAGGTCCCCACACTCCCCGGACATTCTCTCTTCTACTTTCTTCTGTCGGGAAAACGATACAAAATTCTGAAGTCACGTACCAACCAACTAAAGAACTTCTTTCCTGCAGCTGTCAAACTTTTGAGTGGACTTACCTTGTATTAAGTTGATCTTTCTCTATACCTTAACTGTGATGGTAACACTACATTCTGCACTCTCTCCTTTCCTTCTCTATGAACGACATGCTTTGTCTGTATAGCATGCAAAAAATAATACTTTTCATTGTATGTTAATGCATGTGACAATAATAAATTAAACTAAATCAAAATCAAATCCAGCTTTGGGCTCATGACATTATCAAAAAAAGGGGGATAGATTTGAGATTAATTGAGAATCCCAATTATGGGAAGGGGGTGGTGAATAGGATTACTTGAAAAGCACTGTTGCAGCCACAGGAATTGTTCTGCTTGAGTTTGGACTTCAGCTGGATTTTTGCAGGGTTTTTTTGTTACCTTAAGAATGCTACCATAGAATTTTGGTCATAAAAAATATTCTTGGATATTTTACCGATTCTAGTAACTCTATACAAGGTAGTACCTCTACTTTTCACTGGATCATAGTGTCTTAATCTTAGAACATTGAATTATTAGTTACATCAATGTCAGGCACTCCAGATGCCAATCCTTTATGGAAACAATCGAGATGTGGAGTTGCCAGTGTTGGACTGAGGTAAGAAGTCTCACAACACCAGTCCAATAGGTTTATGTAGTGGCACGAGCTTTCAGAGAGCTGCTCCTTCATGAGGCGAGTGCAGGATTTGTTTTGAGCATACATAGGCATAAATTTAATTCCAAGATAACGGTCGGAATGTGAATCTTAACAGGTAATCAAGTCTTTACAGAGACAGAAAATGTGAGTGGAGAGAGGGTTAAGCACTAGTTAAAGAGGTGCGAGTTGTTTCAAGTCAGGACAGTTAGTGAGATTTTGCAATCCCAGGCAAGCCATGGGAGTTACAGATAATGTGACATGAAGCCAAGTTGAGGTTGTCCCCATGTGTACAGGACTTGGCTATCAGTAATCAAGTAATTGGAATCTCATCCACCACTTTAAGCATTCACTCTGGCTACTACCAGGGTGTCAGGAGCTGGTTAATAATGGTGGTCAGAACGTGACATTAGTAACACCACTGTCACGGGTGGTCGTTCCCTGTACTGGGAAAAAGGAACTCCTTATTCCTGTGACATCCTGTTTGAAATGGTGTTAAATGGTGGGACTCTTTCTGTGTTGCTGGGCACCACAGAGCTGTGTTGCATTATCAAACCCTTTCTTAGTTTGATTGTTTAAGTTTCTTTCCACTTTGTCTTTTGTTTCCTTAGTTTTTTGGAAATGGCCATTTTTAATTAGTTCTTCAATTAATTTAATATATTTTAATTGTTTAGTCAAAAAGATTGACTGCTACCAGGGTATGTTCTAATGTGCCTTTAAGGGATCATTAGAAAATAAGTGCGTCATGTGACCCAATCTTTTCCATGTGTATCTTACGTGTCTGGTCTTAATAAATAAAGATGTTTATCCAATTCACAATGAGTGATTGGTGTTTAAATATTTTAAACATCATGACAAGTACATAGTAACAGCAGTGTAATCCATGTGGAAGATGCACTGCAGCAACTCACCATGGCTTTTAAACCCACGACCTTGAACCATCTAGAAGAACAAGTACAGCAGATACACCACACTGTCTTTGTGACTGACTCTCAACCGCCCTCTGAACAAGGCCAATTTGGGATGGGCAGTAAGTGCTGGCCAGCCAGTGACACCCAATGTCCCATAAACAGATTTTAAAAAAAGTTCACCTTGACTTGGAGATATATTGCTGTTCCTTCACCGTTGCTTCTGCAATTCCTTTCCTAACAGCACTTTGGGTGTGCTTACACCACATGGTTTGCAGCAACTCAGGAAGGCATCTTAACACTGTTTAGCCCAGAAAGCTAATTGGCAAAGGATGTAACTGAAGCCAATATTTATACATTTTAAAAACATTTATTTACACAATTACCATGAGAAATAAGGACAGGAATAGGCTGCTCAGCAGGATCATAGCTAATCCAACATTCCTCCTTCCCACCTTTTCCCCATAACACTCACTTCCCTTACTAATTGTCCGGTCAAGAGATAAATATAAACATCTGTCTCCATACCTCAGTGGCCAGGAATTCCAAAGCCTGAACCCTCAGAAGAAATTCCTCCTCATCTCTTTATTCTGAGAGTATGCCTCTGGTCCTAGGTTCTCCCATGAGGAAGGCATGGGCAGCAAGACTGCACAGTGGTTAGCACTGCTGCCTCACAGCACAAGGGTTCCATTCACAGTTTGGTGCCACTGAATGTTTGGAGTTTGCACATTCTCCCCATATCTGCATAAGTTTCCTCCAGGTGTTCCGGTTTCCTCCCACAAATCCAAGATGTGTAGGATAGGTCGATTGGCTATGCTAATTGCTCCATAGTGTCATGGTGACTAGCTAGGGTAAGTGCATGGGGTTATGGGGATAGGACCTGGGCAAAATTGTGGTTGATACAGACTCGATAGGCTGAATGAGTTTCTTCTGCCCCTTTGGATTCTATGAGGGGAAACATTCTCTCAGCACTTTCCCTGTCAAGTCCCTTAAAAATCCTCTATGTTTCAGTGAGATCACCTCTCATTCTTTTAAATTCCAATGAGTAGAGTCCCAACCTGTTTAACCTTTCCTCACAATACCAGGGGCCATCCTAGTGAACCTTCTCTGAACTATCTTCAATGAAATAATATATTTTCTTAAACAAAGGGACAGAAACTGCTCACAGTTCAGATGAAGTCTCATCAGTACCTTGTACAGCTTCACCAAGACTTCCCTGCTATTGCAATAAGGATTATTAGATTACTAGTAAATAGTTCCAAACCTACCAGTGTTCAAGTCAGTGTCAGTTTATAGGATATGTGCTTCTCCAGTTAATGCCAATCACCTTCCTACAATTACATACAATAAATATGCAATTAGCAGTCACCACCTCATTGAGAGCTTCAGGGATAATATTAAATGCTGACGATATTGCTCACATCCTATGAACAAATAAAAAAGACAATTAACTGATGGCTTGGACCTTAAACAGAAAGAAAGATTTACATTCAAAGTGCAGAATTCATGTTTCAAAATTAAAGTCAACAAGCTCCTTTTGAAGTGTAGTCAATCATTCTTTGATTTGATTTATTATTGTCACATGTGTTACCATGCAGTGAAAAGTGTTGCTACTTGTGCGTTATACAAACAAAACATACCGTACATAGAGGAGAAAACAAGAGAATGCAGAATGTAGTATTACAGTCATAACTAGAGTATAGAGAAAGATCAATTTAATGTGAGATAAGTCCATTCAAAAGTCTGACAGTAGCAGGGAAGAAGTTGTTCTTGAGTCGTTTGGTACATGATCTTAGACTTTTGCATCTTTTTCCCGATGGAGGAAGATAGAAGAGAAAATGTTCTGGATGTGTTGAGTCCTTAATTATGCTGGCTGTTTTTGCAGAGGAGCGGGAAGTGTAGACAGAGTGAATGGATGAGAGACTGGTTTGCATGATGGATTGGATTACATTTCCAATTTTTTGTAGTTCCTTGTGGTCTTGGGCACAGCAGGAGCCAATTCTTGTGTTCTTGTAATGCACAAAACACAAGAACCAGTTTGTGTGAACAAATTCCCACAAACAGCAATACAATAATGACCATGTAATATTTTATTGCGATGTTGAGTTAGGGATAAGTACCAGGACAAGATACTGGAGCGAGATCCTTTGAGATAGTGTCAAGAGATCTTTAACATTGAGACACAAGAGTGCAAATGGGACTATGGTTCAATGTTTCACTTAAAAGATAACACCTCGAACAGTGCAGCACTCCCTTAGCATCACTTTGATTTTTGTGCTCAAGTTCTTGTGGGACCTAAACATACAACCTCCTGCCTCAGCGGTGAACATGCTACCTTCCTGAGCCACAGCTGCTGTATGAGTACGTTACGGGGATGGTGTAGTGATATTGTCAATGGACTCGTAATCTAGAAACTCAGCATAATACTTTTGGTTCAAATTCTATTATGGCAGATGTTGAAATTTGAATTCAGTAAAAATCTGGTAATGTACACCCCACAACGAATATGAAACCATTGTCAATTGTTGTAAAAACCCATCTGGTTTGCTAAGGTTTTCGGAAAGGAAATCTGCTGCCCTTACTTGGTCTGGCCTACATGTGACTTCAGGTCCACTATAACACTACACTCTGTACCCTCTCCTTTCCTTCTCTATGTAAGTTTTGGCTGCATCGTGCGCGCAAGAAACAATACTTTTCATTGTATGCGAATACATGTGCCAATCATAAATCAAATCAAATCAAAATGTGATTGACTACTAAATGCTTCTGAAATTCAGTTCTGGGGCAATTAGGAATGGGCAAAAAATGCTGACCTTATATTCCATGTACAAATATTTTTTTTTAATTGGGATGGAAGGTTCTATTCCCTTTAATTGACCATCTAACATCACCCCTGCCCGTATACGTACACACACACATGCATATACACACACGCAGGTACATGAATACACATACATGCATATGCACAGAAACCCATATGTACATTGCCCCGACTCCATTTTCAAAATGTGTTATTATTTCCCCTCACATCCAGTCAGCCTCGGCCCCCTCTCTGAGCACCTATTTTGTACCTACCCACAGCAAGGTTCACAATCGGACTCAGTACTACATGATCTTGCAGAAGAGATTATTTAGTGTTTTTGAAGGAGTATGTGTATATGGGAACAGGTATAGGCCATTCAACAATTTTGTTGAATGTCCCTCTATTTAGACAGGCAACGGCTGGTCCATATCTCAACTCTATATCCCCTCTTATTCTTGGCTAATATAGCCTCCTGAGCTTAGAATTTTCTGGTGATTCATACCTTCTCCCCCATCAATCTCTTACACAAGAAAGATTTAATCAGGAATGACAGAATTCACTGAACATCACCCCTTTTCCACCTGCCTCTCTCCTTCCTCCCTTCCATTCTCTCTTTCCCTTGAACTAGCCCACTTTTCCAATCTCTTCCCTCTTGCCCCCTTTACCTCCAACCTATATTCTCCTAGTGATTCCTCTAACTCTCTGTACTCCTCTCTCCCTCCTTCAGTCATAGAGTCGTAGAATCCCTACACTGCTGAAGGAGGCCATTTGACCCATTGATCCTGCACCAACAGCAATCCCAATCAGACCTGTTAATCTCTCTGATGCAATGTATCATGGCCAATCAACCTAACCTGTCCATCTTTGGACTGTAGGAGGAAATCAAAGCACCCAGAGGAAATCCATACTGCCACAGAGAGAATGTGCAAACTACCCACAGGTAGTGAATCAAACCCGAATTCCTGGCACTGTGAGACAGTAGTGCTAACCATACAAAGATATGAAGATGAGGAAGTTGATGTTCTCACTCACAAACACACACACACACACGCACGCACACGCACGCGCACACGCACACACAGATACAGACACGCACACACAGACACGCACACACTTACACACGTATACACACAAACATACACACACATGCATCTCTTCCCCCAACACCATAACCTCTCCCATAATATTGAAAGAACTTTTCAGGAAAATGATCACAATAAGTCACATAAAACAGTCAACCACAGCAAGCAGAGAAAAAAAGCAAGGGAACATTGAAATAAACTAATTGGAAAGTAGGGGAGATGTTGATATGGTTATAAAATCAAGGTTGTAAAGAGATCCAGCTAATACTCTGGGGACATGTGGTAGCATGACCCCTTTAAGGAGGTGGTCCCTCAGGGTCACATGGTCAGGCTGAATCATATGGAGATTTGAAGTGAGAAGTTGAGATAATTGTGTATGACGGATTGTCGGGGGAGGATCTGCAGTTGAAGCCAGGAAGGAGCAGAGGAGGGTCATGTAGTTAATCTGTTTGACCCTGTTGTAAATATAATCATTTGTTCATTGGCAATAAAGCCTTTTCTTCTTTAATCTCATTGAGTCATCCTAGATTTATCACAAGTTTAAACCCCACCACAGCAGCTGTTAGGAATTGATGTTCAGTCAATAGACCTGGAATATAAAGCTAGTCTCAGCAATTGTACGGCACCATTAATTGTTATAAAAGCCCATCTGGTTCACTGGTGTCCTTTAGAGAAGGAAATCTGCCACCCTCACCTGTTCTGGCCTACGTGTGACTCTAGAGTGGTTAACTCTTAACTGCCTTCTGCAATAGCTTGATAAGGCACTCAGTTCAGGGGCAAAAGGGGAATAGGCGACAGATGCTGGCCTAGTAAAGAAAAAAATCTCAATAATTTTAAGATAACAAGCAGATTCAATGTGTGTCCATAGACCAAGTCAACAAACTAATTAAAACGGATACACGTAAAAGGGAAAAAAGAGAGGCAGAGAAACACATTTTGACAATAGATTTTTAGGTGAAGCCAGATATTTAGACACAGTTATCCAATATAGCGTATCTGAAGAAATTGAGCATTATCCAGTGTGCCCACGCTGTACTGAATTAATTGAGGGATATCAAATATGATTGCTCCAGTCAGGTGCCTTTTATGTCTCGGAACAGCATGTCAAATCAAGAATGTTAGGAATTGATTTTATATGTAAAGCAAATCAGGAGTATTTGTAGACATTATCATTTAATCGTTCATAGAAAATGTAATCTTCCATTCCTTCTTATCTGATGCAACTCAGAAAAGCTGTGAATGTTTAACATTGACAGACTTTCAAAGTTTTACAGGCATTGATGGACTGTGCATTCAGGTAGTTTGGTTTAGATGGTGAGGGACGAGACGGAGTAGCAAGCGAGGGATAGGGATGGTTGACTGAGGAATTGATGGCACAGAAATGCAAGTCTCATAACGCACAGTGACATAGAGGACTGTACAGTGGCACGTGTGGCATGGTGGCACAGTTGTTAGCATTGCTGCCCTACAGTGCCAGAGACCCAGGTTCAATTCCAGCCTCGGGTGACTGTGCAGAGGTAGCACATTCTCCCCGTGTCTGCATGCGTTTCCTCTAGGTGTTCCAGTTTCCTCCCGCAGTCCAAAGATGCGCAGATTAGATAGATTGGTCATGATCAATATGTGGGGTTACAGGCAAAGGGCCTTGGTAGGGTACTCTTTCAGATGGTCGGTGCAGAGTTGATGGGCCTTATACCACCACAAATGACCTTGGGATGAAACATCCTGTGGCCTTGTTCATTGTGGTCAGGAAATTCAATCAAGTCAACTCTAGAGCATCCCACCAAGATACCATCAAGGTCATCTCCTGTTCTACCAGAGGCCCAAACATTCTAGACCACTGCTACACAAATATCAAACATGCCTACTGTTCTATTGCCCACCTACAACTTATCAAATCAGATCACGAGGCTGTGCTCCTGTTCCCAGCTTACAAGCAAAACCTGAAATTGGAGAATCCAATAGAGGAAGTTGCGCACTGTTGGTCTGAGGAGTCAGGACTGCTTCGAGTCAATAGACTGATCAATATTTAAAAGCTCAGCAACTGATCTGAATGAGTCTGTCACTTGAGTAACTGACTTCATTAGGAAGTGTGCAGAGGACTATGTGCCAAAGAAGCAAATCCATATATTTCCCAACTGGAAACCATTGATGTACAGGAATATCCACTGCCTGCTGAAGTCCAGATCTGAAGCGTTCCAGATACGATCTACAGAGATCCATAAAAGATGCCAAAAGACAGTGCTGGACCAAGCTAGAATCCCAGGCTCGCAACATGGACCCCCACCAACTATGGCAAGCTCTGCAAGACTAACAGGCTACAAGATGTAGAATTGCCAGTACTAATGGACCCTTCCCCAGTAAGCTCAACGCATTCTATGCCCATTATGATCGAGAGGCCATCGAGAGCATGCCCTCCATCCCAGAAGCCTTGGCTGAACCCAGGACCAAGGTCACCATCACAGACATCAGATCAGCCTTCTCAAAAGTCAAGCCAAGGAAAGTGATCGGCCCGGAGGGGGTACCCAAATGAGCACTCAGGTCCTGCACTTTTTGAGCTTGCAGGGTTATTCACAACATCTCTTTGCAACAATCTGAGGTCCCTCCCTCCTTCAAGAAGATGCCCATATCGCTGTACCAAAAAAAAGTCAGGCATCGTGCCTTAATGACTATCATCTGGTAGCTTTGCCATCCATCATTATGAAGTGCTTCAAAAGGTTAGATATGGCAATTTTCTTTGTTCTTTAGAGGGAGAGCTCCCTGAAGAATACGGGGTTTTAGTTCAGTCAGGCAGCATGGTTGGTGCAGGTTTGGAGGGTTAAAGTGTACTGTAATTTTCTTTATCCTTTGAAACAATTCCAGCCTCCCCAGATTGCCTGGATCCACCACAGTTCACCTGTCAACGCAACAGGTCCACAGCAGATGCCATTTCCCTGGCCCTAAATTCAATCCTGGAATACCTGACAATAAAGGCACCTATGTCAGACTCCTATTTACTGACCACAGTTCAGCCTTCAACACCATTATTCCTACAAAACTCACCTTCAAACTCAGTGGTATAGGCTCCACTCCACTCTCTGCGGCTGGATCCTGAACTTCCTAACTCACACCCACAATCACCAAGGATAGGCAACAACATTCCTCCAGAATCATCCTCAGTACCAGTATCCCACAAGGCTGTGTCCTCAGCCCCTTACTATACTCCTGTTACACTTGGGACTGTGTGACCAAATTCCCCTCCAACTCAGCTTTCAAATTTGCTGATGACATCACCATAGTGGGTCAGATTTCAGACAATGAGACGGAGTACAAGACAGAGGTAAAGAACTTGGTGAACTGGTCCAATGATAATAATCTCTCCCTCAATATCAGCAAAATGAAAGAGATAGTCATCGACTTTAAGAAGAGAATTGGAGAACATATCCCTGTTCTACATCAATGCGGATGAAGTAGAAATGGCCGAGAGCTTCAAGTTTTTAATGTCCAGATCACCAACAATCTATCCTGGTCCCTCCAAACTAGTACTACAATCCACCAACACCTTTACTTTCTCAGGAGACTCAGGAAATTTGGCATGTCATCTCCGCTTCTCACCAACTTTTATACATGCACCAAAGAAAACATTCTTTCTGGTTGTTTCACAGCTTGGTATAGCTCTCTCTCTGTGCAAGATTACATAGGATCACGAAAGAAGTCCAGTCCGCCATGCAAACCATTCTCCCATCCATTCACTTTGTCTACACTTCCCACTGCCCCAGAAAAGCAGCCGCCATAATCAAGGACACCAAGCACCCCAGACATTCACTCCTCCACCATCTTCCATTGAGAAAAAAGATACAAAAGTCTGAGGTCACATACTAACCGACTCAAGAACAGTTTCTTTCCCGCTGTCATCAGACTTTTGAATGGACCAACCTTGTATTAAGTTGATCTTTAGCTAAGACTGTAATATTCTACACTCTCTCCTTTCCTTCTCTATGTACAGTATGCCCTGTCTGTGTGGCACGCAAGAAACAATATTTCTTACTGTATGCTAACACATGTGACAGTAATAAATCAAATCAAATCAGAAGAATAGCTTCTTCTGCACTGTCGGAATTATATGATAACATATGGATGGATGGTATGTTGTTGGATGGCATGGGAATGAACAGTTATGGAAAGGGGAATAGAAAACAGATTATCTGGTAATTATCACATTGTTGTTTATGGGAGCTGGCTGTGCACAAATTAGTAGACATGATTCATACATTCATTTCCCACATTATTACAATTCAAAAGGAACTTCATTGCTTGTAAAACGCTTTGAGACATCCACTGGTTATAAAAAGCGCAATAAAAATGCTAATCTTCCTTTCTTCCTTTAAATCTGCCGTTCTTGCCATCAGAATTCTCTTCACGATGTACATTTGGTGATAATATCACGGAGCCTTCGGGTCAAACTCGTTCCTCCACTCTAACTATCTGTGATCTCTCGCCTCTCTTTGTCATGTTTTGCCTTGTGTTTGAAGCCAGCCGAGGCCGGCTCACCATGAGCAGGAACTGAAAATGGAGAAAATTATGCTGATTTCATTGTCCCTTTCAATTTGCCTGATTGAATTTGTGCCTAACCGCTGCTCTGTTAGTGCAGGTTCAATCAGTGAAATTGAAGGGGACAGCAGAATTTAGCAATTGCAGTCACAGCTAGATGACTGCAACAACGTCTTTAACAAAATGAAAAGTATTTATTAACTTTAGGAGACATGATTTGAGTGTATTACTCTCAAGTCCACAATATCCAGGATATGGTGTGGCTGGCATGTACATAAAGGTTGTGCCTAGTCTGAGTGGCTACTGAGAAATTGAGAACATTTCAAAAGAAACAATGGCCCTAAAGTCACAGAAGGTAAAGAAAGGTTCCAACACTTCAAGAATGACTGTTCCATTTCTATGTGAGCTTAAGGAATGGTCGAGGATTCTGGGTTTGTACTCGTTGGAGTTTAGAAGGATGGGGGGGGGATCTTAGTGAAACTTACAGGATACTGCGAGGCCTGAATAAAATGGACATGGAGAGGATGTTTCCACTCATAGGGAAAATGAGAACCAGAGAGCACAACCTGAGGTTAAAGGGACAATCCTTTAAAATGGAGATGAGGAGGAATTTCTTCAGCCAGGGAGTGGTGAATCTTTGCCACAGAAGAATGTGGAGGCCAGGTCATTAGGTGTCTTTAAGACAGAGATAAGTACGTTCTTGATTAATAAGGGGATTGGGGTTATGGGGAAATGGCAGGAGAATGGGGATGAGAAAAAAAATCCACCATGATTGAATGGTGGAGCAGATTCGACTGAGCTAATTCTGCTCCTATGTCTCACAGTCTTATGGCCTTACGGTTTTGCTATAACCCCTGTAATCCACAGATCAGTTGGATGGTCTCGGGGCAGCACGGTGGCACTGTGGTTAGCATTGCTGCCTCACAACACCAGAGACCCAGGTTCAATTCCAGCCTCGGGTCACTGTCTGTGTGGAATTTACACCATCTCCCCATGTCTGCGTTGGTTTCTCCCAGGTACTCTGGTTTTCTCCTGCAATCCAAAGATGTGGGGGTTAGGTTGATTGGCTATGTTAAATTGCCCCTTAGCGTCAGGCGGACTGGCAGGGTAAATAAATGAGGTTATGGGAATAGGGTCTGGGTGGGATTGTTGTCAATGCAGACTCGATGGGCAAAATGGTCTGCTTCTGCACTGTAGTGATTCTCTGAAATCTATTACACAGACACGCTTTGTTCAATCAGATGTAACTGGGTTATTAAGAACAAAGAGATTAATAAAATTTGATGAACATCAGAACTGGTCCTGAAAAAATAATTTTATACTCATGGAGTGCTATTCACTGTTTAATTTATAGATTTTTTTAAACTTGGATTTTGAATATTTTTTTAAAGGACTATTTTTTTCAATTATTTTAGTTTCTAACTTGGTCCCATGTGTTTGGCCTAATCATTCATTTGCCCTGTGTACAAAATGGTCAAAATGTTTTATCTGATTTTATTTTGTTTCCTTCTTTGGGGAGGGAGACAGGTTAGTTGACAATTCTTTAATGTGATTGTCTGCTTAGGCAACCTGAACACACCTCTCCGTGTTGGCAAGCCCCAGTAAAGATCTTCACAGCACCCTAAGCTAGTGAGTGGGTCGCAGGAATGACCCTCCTTCATCTCAGGGGGCCGCAGGATTGATAGGCTTGTTCACTAACCATGACCCCACGATTAACATTAAATACATTTAATATAAAACAAATATTTCATAATGTGTTCTAGAAAAAGCTGTGGCAAAGAGTCATCCAGACTTCAAGCTCTGTTCTCTCTCCACAAATGCTTTAATGTTTAAACTTTATTTATTAGTGTCACAAGCAGGCTTACATTAACATTGTAATGAAGTTACTGTGAAAACCCCCCAGTCACCACTTTCCAGCACATCTTTGGACTGTGCGAGGAAACTGGAGCACCTGGAGGAAACCCATGCAGATATGAGGAGAATATGCAAACTCCACACAGACAGTGACTGGAGCCTGGAATCAAACACAGGACTCTGGAGCTGTGAAGCAGCAGTGTTAACCACTGTGCTACTTGCCGTCCCAAATGTGACCATAATAAATCAAATCAAATCAAAGCAAATCAGTCAGATTTTTCAGCTAGGTTATTTCTTGGTGGGTCTTGAGCAGCCTTATTTTGCCATTGTGGGTTTGTGAACTGAGTTACACCTGGGATTGAAAAATAAAATTCTGTGTATAGTCAACGGGTCTGGCAGCATCTGTGGAGAGAAAAACAGAATTCACGATTCAAGCCAGGATGACTTTTTTTAGAATTACAGTGTCTGGAAGCTCATTCTGTCACTGGATATCCACTGTCCTCTTTGTATGATCAATAATTCCCATCCCTTATCATTCCTTAATTGACAGATGCTGCAGGAAATATTGTTTAGTTTACTTATTAGTAGGCTTAGATTAACACTGCAATGAACTTAATGTGAAAATCCCCTAGTCACCACACTCCAGCGCCTGTTTGGGTACACTGAGGGAGAATTTAGCATGGCTAATGCACTTAACCAACACGTCTTTTGGACTGTGGGAGAAAACCGGAGCATCTGGAGGAAACCCACATAGACACGGGGAGAATGTGCAAACTCCACGCAGACAGTGACTGGAGCCAGGAATTGAAATTGAGTTCTTGGTGCTGTGATGCAGCAATCCTGGACTCCAGAGATGGAATTTTCCAGTCCCGCAAGATGAAAAAGCCATTGAATTCTTTGTTCACAGTAACGGGACTGGAAGATCTCATCGGCGTGAAGGGCTGGGAAAAGGGCTGCAATCTGACATGTCTTCTGTAGCAGTGGAGCTGACTCACCATTGGCCAGTGGTGGGATCTTTTGGGCCTGTCATTGTCAATGGGATTTCCCATTGTACCCACCCTCATCACCGGGGAAGCTACAGCAGCGCTGCTCATTGGCCAGACAATGCCATTGGTATGAATGACTCTTTCCATTGCCCTGAAGAAAATTGGGCCTTGACTTGCTTAAGACAATATTATACATATTTAAAGAGCCTGAATCCTATTTTAAGACATTTACAACCTACAGGGAAAAGCAAGAGGGAGAAATGGATGAATAAGTTCTGACAATAAACTCACTAAAACAACTGAAAGATGATATTAATGATGCAGAACGCTTCGGGACAAATGCAATTATCCACCTTGCTGACCTTGCTGAGAGACACAGATATCATGTGAGTCTTGGAATCATTGTTCTAGGTTCAATATAAATTTGCTTGTATACTGTGCTGGTACTTTTGGCACAAAATCCACCCAATTTAGCAGCTTGGTGACCTGCATCCAATCCGTTAGATTCATGGCAGCTCACTTTGTTTAGGTGTCCATTCTGGTACTTGAAATAATTTTCCGGCATGAAGTAGATCAAGGGCAACTCAATGGGTGGAATTTTATGGCCTCACTTGTCCCATAAGACATAGGAGCAGAATTAGGCCACTCAGCCCATCGAGTCTGCTCTGCTATTCAATCATGGCTTTTTTTTTTCTCTCATTCCCATTCTCTTGCCTTTTCCCTATTACCCCTGATCCCCTTATCAATCAAGAACCCCTCTATCTCTGTCTTGAAGACACTCAATAACCTGGTCTCTACAGCACTCTGCGGCAAAGAATTCCATGGATTCACCACTCTCTGACTGAAGAAATCCCTCCTCATCTCTGTTTTAAAGGATCATTCCTTTAGACTGAGGTTCTGCCCTCTGTTTCAGCTGCCTGGATTTCCCTTCTGTACCATGTCTTTCAAAGCCTCCTTCCTCAATTCTGAGTCACAATCATGTTGCGAGCGTTATTATTTCAGGGAACGTGCCCTGAGTAGGTAATGTTAACATAGTAAATAGAAAATAGATGCAGGAGCAGGCCATTCGGCCCTTCGAGCCTGCAATACCATTCAATATTTTCATGGCTAATCATGCACTTTCACTATCCCACTCCCACTTTCTCTCCATACCCCTTAATCCTTTCAGCCACAAGGGCCACATCCAGTTCTCTTGTGAACATTAAGCTTTTCACTGACTGAAATGAAAAAAACAGATCCAATTCCAGCAGTCTTCTTTGGCAATCCCTCAGGGTCAAGGAGGACTTGCTTCCATTCTGGAGAGGTGAGTTCTACCGTGGCTGATTGTTCCAGTCCTGGAGTTGTAAACTCTGCCAAAATGGGTATGGATCGGAAATTGGTTGAACAATAGAAAACAGAGTTATAGTCATGGATAAGTCCTCAAATTGGGAGGATGTGATTTGTGTTGCCCCCCACAGGGATCTGCCTTGGGCCCTCAATTGTTTACAATGTTCTTTAATAACTTAGATAATAGCATAAAAAGCCAAACATCCAAATTTGCAGAGGACACAAAATTGGGTGACATTGTAGATAGCGTTGAGGGCAGCATAAAGCTACAACAGGATATTGATAGATGGAGTGAATGGGCTAAGAGGTGACAAATGGATTTTAATGTAAGCAGGTATGAGATTATCCATTTCAGATCCAAAAAGGATAGGTCAGGGCATTTTTTAAAAAACACAAAGTTAAATTCAGTGCATGTCCAATGTCACTTGGAGCTTCAGGTACAAAGCTCCTTAAAGTGCCATCAACAGATATAGAAAATAGTCAAGAAGGCCAGTGGAATATTGGTGCTCATATTTAAAGGGTCGAAGTATACAGATAAAGATGATATGCTGCTTTTGTACACAACCCTAGTTAGGCTCCACTTAGAGTATTGTGAGCAGATATGGGCACCACACCTTCGGAAGGGCATATTTGGCCTGGAAGTTGTTCAATGCAGGTTTACAAGAATGATACCTGGAATTCGAGGGTTAAGTTATGAGGAGAAATTAGACAAATTAGGTGTTTATTCTCTCTAATTCAAAAGGTTGAAGGATGATCTGATAGGAATCTGCAAGATATTTAGAAGGAAGGATAGGATGGAACTGTTTTCACTAGTTGAAGGCTCTAGAATCAGGAGCCATCATCTAAATATTAGGGCCAAGCCAAGCTGTTGAAAAACACTTCTACATGCAGAGAGTGGACAAGGTTTAAAACTCTCTTCCTCAAATGGTGCTGGGTGCTGCTTCAATTATTTGTTTTAAGTCTGATATAGATTTTTTTTTATTGAGTATCAAGGGACATGGGCCTTGGGCAGGTACATGGAGTTAGGCCACAGATTGCCTGTGCTCTTCTTGAATGATGTAGAGGTGCCAGTGTTGGACTGGGGTAAACACCGTAAGAAGTATCACAACACCAGGTTAAAGTCCAACAGGTTTATTTGGTAGCAAAAACCACTAGTTTTTGGAGCACTGGCTGCCCCTTCATCAAGTGAGTGGGAGTTCTAATCACAAACAGGGTATATAAAGATACAAACTCAATTTACAGAATAATGGTCAGAATGCCTGTACCTTTAAGACTCAGATTCCAATCATTATTCTATAAATTGAGTCTGTGTCTTTATATGCCCTGTTTGTGAATAGAACTCCCACCGACCTGAGGAAGGGACAACCAGCACTCCGAAAGCTAGCGCCTTTTGCTACCAAATAAACCTGGTTTTAAAAAAATTGGACTTTAACCTGGTGTTGTGAAGCTTCTTACTCTCCTTGAATGGCAGAGCAGGCTCATGTGGGTGAATAGCCTACTCCTGTTCCCAGTTCTTATGTTTCGCCCTCTTACCTAGCAAGAAAAATGCCACAAAACACACCTGCTACTAAAGTTAGTCTCAGAACAGAAAGTTCGACCCCATGTTTCAGTTTGAATGCCGCATTTTATGTTCAGACAAGACTGAAAATGATCATAGAATCCTTGAATGGTTACAGCAATGAGTGAGACAATTTGGCTCCAGGCTGCGTCTCTGCAAACCAATTTATCTAATCCCACAGTCTTGTCCTTTCCCCGTTGGACGATCATTCTATTATTCTCTGAATAGATGCCAGTCTTGTAAGGGACACTGACATTCCAAAAATGAATGAGTTAAAAAATGACCTTCTCTTGAAATGAAACTGTCTCCTGCCTTACTGCATTCCTTTTCAGCCAATATGAGAAAAAAAACACCTGACATAGCCCACGCAGAAATTAATGTTAATGCTGTTTGTCAATTCAGTTGAGGAGTGTAAAAAGAGAGCATAAATTGTCAGTCTCCAGAGAGATAGGAAAATCTTCTGCCACCCCCTTTATCATTGGGGTTTATCATTTATCATTTATCACAGCACCAGAAACCCGGGTTCAGTTCTGCCTTGGGCCACTGTCTGTGGGAAGTTTGCACATTCTCCCCGTATCTGCGTGGTTTCCCTCTGGGTATTCCGGTTTCCTCCCACAGTCTGAAAGATGTGCTGGTTAGAATCATAGAACCCTACAGTGCAGAAAGAGGCCTTTCGGCCCGTCGAGTCTGCACCGTATACAATCCCACCCAGGCCCTGTCCCCACATCCCTATACATCATACCCACTATTCCCTTTAAACTACACATCCCTGGACACTAAGAGACAATTTCTTAGCATGGCCAATCAACCTAACCCGTACATCTTTGGACTTTGGGAGAAAACTGGAGTATCCGGAGGAAACCCACACAGGCATGAGGAGAACGTGCAAACTCCACACAGACAGTGACCCGAGCAGGGAATCGAACCCAGGACCCTGGAGCTGTGAAGCAGCAGTGCTAACCACTGTGCTATTATATGGCCCTAAATGCATGCTAAATTCTCCTTCGGCATCCCTGAACAGGTGCCAGAGTGTGGCAACTAGATTTTTACAGTAACTTCAATGCAGTGTTAATGTAAACCTACTTGCGACATTAATTAAATAAACATTATGTTCCCTGGATAAGAATTTAATCAGTTTGGATACAGTGAGCATTAAGGTATCTTTCTGATTCCAGGCTGCTTTTCAACTGGCAGGAATTTGTGTTAACAGCTCTTTTAAATGGAGTCAATTTGTTCTGCACAATGATATTCCACATGTAACTTTGCACCGTACATTTCCTCCATAAATGCTATAAAAGATGTTCTATTTTTTATACTTCTGCAATGTTAGCTGTGTATAGTGAAATCAATAGTGCCTAAGTAATAACGCTAATAGCGCTTTTCTGTCGATTGAGCTTCATTTGTTCTTTTCCCACTCCTGTTTCCTGCCATTACTAATTCTCCTGACAGAGGGAGCTGGCTTGTTGCTGAAGTCAGTTAAAGGATACTTTGTCAAGTTACCCTTTTGAAAGTTGCAGTGTTTCTGCTTTGGACACTGACCTCTACCACTGACACTCTTTAACACATCTGAACTCCAGGGACTCTTAAATGCCACCACTTTGAAGTGAAGTGGCACTATTGACACGAATTCCACATCATCCGTGGGGAAAATAAACAAGGACGAAGAACAAAGAATAGTACGGCATAGGAACAGACCCTTCAGCACTCCAAGCCTATGTTGATCATGTTGTTCTATTTATACTAACTGTCTGTACCCATCTATTCATATATGTATTCAGAGAAGCCTTAAATGTCACTAACATGTCTGCCTCAACCACCCTACTTGGCAATGCATTCCAGGCCCCCACCACCTTCTTTCTAAAAAAAAACACACATCTCTACTGAATCTTTCCCCCCTTACCTTGAACTTGTGCCCCCTTGTAATTGTCATTTCTGCCCTGGGAAAAAGCTTCCAACAGTTCACTTCATCTATGTCCCTCATAATTGTATAAACTTGTATCAGGCAGCCCCTCAGCCTCCATCTTTCCAGCAAGAACAATCCCAGTTTATTCAATTTTCCTCATAATTAATGCCCTCCATACCAGGCAACATCCTGGTAAACATTTTCTGTACTCCCTCCAAAGTCTCCATGCCCTTCTTGTAGTATGGTGACCAGAATTGAACACAGTGTTCTAAATGTGGCTTCAATAATGTTTTATACAGCTATAACATAACAAAATACAAAAGTTTGAGATCACACACCAACCAATTCAAGAACAATTTCTTCCGTTCCGCCATCAGTCAGACATTTGAATGGCCCTACCTTAAATCAAGTTGATCTTTCTCCACACCCTAGCTATGACTGTAACACTACATTCTGCATTCTGTCCTTTCCTTCTCCCCTATGAACTCTAAGAACAATACGTTTTGTCTGCATACCATGCAAGAAACAATACTTTTCACTCTGTCTCGACAATAATAAATCAAATCAAATCAAAAGGAAAGTTAGAAATATTGCAGTTAATTTATTCCTGCTACTAACAGACTCCTTCTGCACATTTATAATGAAATCCAACTGAAACATTAGAATAGGCATACCTGGCCTTTGTCTTAATAGCTCAGAATTTACTATCAAAAATAGAATGAGGCCAATGGTGCTTTCCATTAATTGTCTACTTTTTAAATTAATGTACAGGATATGGCTAGGCCAACATTTATTGCTCATCTCTGATTGTTCCTTGTTGAGAAGATACTTCCTTAAGCTGCTGCAGTTCCTGCAGTGTAGATATACACCCACAGTGCTATTGGGGGGGAAGCTGCAGGATTTTGATCCAAAGTGTGTGAAGGAATGGCAAAACATTTCCGAATTAGAATGGTTTGTGGCTTGGAGGGTAACCTCCAGATGCTGGTGTTCCCATGTGTCTGCTACCCTTGACCTTCCAAATGATAGTAGTCAAAGGGTTTAGTGCATGCTGCCTAAGGAACCGAGGTGAGTCCCCTCAGTGCGCCTCATAGATGTTACAAATGACAGCCACTTTTCATCGATGGTGGAGAGATTGAATGCTTGTGGAAGGAGTATCAACCAGGATAGCACATTGACACAATGGTTAACACTGCTGCTTCACGGTGTCAGAGACCTGGATTCAATTCCAGCCTTGGATGACTGCCTGTGTAAAGTTTGCGTGATGTCCCCATGTCAGCATGGGTTTCCTTTGGGTGCTCTGACATGATAGTCTGTTACGCGAGACCTTTTCAAAAGCCTCCTGAAAATCTAACTAAATCACATCCACCTCTTTTTCTTTGTCAACGCTTGCTGGTTACATCCTCAAACAATTTCAAATAGATACATGAAACACGATTTCCTTATTGTAAATCCATGCTTTGCCTAATGACACCACTGCTTTTCTGATCAATCGTGATCATATTGAATGACAATCAATGCTCACAAGGTTGAATGGCCTACTCTGGCTTCTATTTTCTATGTAAGATACAGGAGAAGGAATAGGGCATTTGGCCCATCGAGCCTGCTCCTCCATTCAACAAGATCATGATCGATCTTGTGTGGATAATTTAGTATAAATATTTCTCCCTTTGTGGTTTTGTTCTTGATCAGTCCCTGCTGATATCTTAGTAATTTCTGCCAGCCCTACAACCCACCCACGACACAGTGGCACAATGGTTAGCACTGCTGTCTCACAGGGACCTGGGTTTGATTCCTGGCTTGGGTCATTATCTGTATGGAATTGGCACATTCTTTCTGTGTCTGCGTGGGTTTCAAAGAACATAGAAAATTACAGCCCTTCAGCCCTCCAAGCCTGCATCGACCATACTGCCTGACTTAAATAAAACCCCTTTCCAGGGACCATAATCCTCTATTCCCATCCTATTCATGTATTTGTCTAAATGCCCGTTAAAAGTCACTACAGTATCCACTTCCAATACCTTCCCTGGCAACGAATTCCAGTAACCCATTACTCTGTGTGTAAAAGATCTGCCTCATACATCTCCTTTAAACCTTGAAGCTTGTGCCTTAAACCTCCGCCCTCTAGTAATTGGCTCTTCTATCCTGGAAAAAAGCTTCTGACTATCCACTCTGTCTGTGCCTCTCACAACCTTGTAGACTTCTATCAGATCTCCGCTCAACCTCTGTCGTGCCACTGAAAACAAACCAAGTTTCTCCAACCTCTCCTCATAGCTAATGCCCTCCATACCAGGCAAATCTTTTCTGTACCCTCTAGTGTGGCAACCAGAATTGACACTATATTCCAAGCGCAGCCTAACTAAGATTCTATAAAGCTGCAACATGACTTGCCAATTTTTAAACTCAGCCGATGAAGGCAAGCATGGTGTATGCCTTTGTGACTATCTTCTCACCTACATTGCCACTTTCAGTGACCTGTATACCTGTACACCCAGATCCCTTTGCTTATCAATACTCTTAAGGGTTCCTCCAGTTTCCTCCCACAGTCTGAAAGTCATGTGGGTTAGGTGCATTGGCCATGCTAAATTTTCCCTCAGTGTACCTGAAGTGTGGAGTGTGGTGACTAAAGGATTTTCACAGTGACTTCATTGCAGTGTTAATGTAAACCTACTTGTGACATTGATAAATAATCTGTAACTGTAATCACAATATTGATTGTGAAATTGGAACTTGTTCATTTTATTTCTGCCTGGCAATTCTGGGGTCAGTCGGTTTGCACACTGCTGTTTTGCTCAGGAATCGGGTGCTCAATAGCAACATGATGGTGATGATGGGACATTGAGTGCTAGGATGCAGCCACTGTGGCACTTGACGAGGTTTTATGAAAAATGTGGCATTCCAAAGATAGTGAAAATGATTGACAGGGTCCACAAGGCAACGGAGGTACCTGTAGCTGTGCCAATGCATTAATCAACAGACAAGGATGTCAGTCTGTGTCAACATCCATATTATCAGTCACACTTTAGGCCTGTATATGAAAAATGGCCACTTGGATGAAGTGCTGGGGAGGAGGCACCTTCAGGAGACAAATTAGGTTTGTTGAAATAAAACCAACATGGAAGGTTGTTTGTTCATATACGTGTTTGAATCCCATAATGACATTGCCAATTCTTATCCTATTCTCCCTTCCTTAAACCCTTCAGATTTTTTCCCTTCCTTCAAATGTTTATTTTGTTTAGTTTTTAAACTTTTTGATTGAATACAGCTTTAATCTGAGAGGATTCTTAAAATGCCATGAGCTTCTCCCCCCCACCCCCATCCCTGCCAATAACCTACATACAACCATCAATATATGATGCTATTGATGATTAGGGAAAGCAATGGTCCAGTGGTATTTAACATTAGACTATTAATCCAGAAACTCAGCTGATGTTCTGGGGACTCAGGTTCAAATCCCACCATATAGATGGTGAAATTTGAATGTAATTAAAAAAAAATCTAGAATTAAGAATTTAATGATGACCATGAAACCATTGTCAAGAAAAACCCATCTGGTTCATTAATGTCCTTTAGGGGAGGAAATTTGCCATCCTTACCTGGTCTGGCCTACATGTGACTCCCTAGTCACAGTAATGTAGTTGACTGCCTCCAGGCAACAAGAGATGGGCAATAAATGATGACCAGCTGGCAGTATCCATGTCCCATGAATGAATAATTTTTAAAAATGGTCTTGATAATGCACTTGCCTTCTGTTTGCTTGGAACCCTGGGTTTGGCTTCTTTCTCATACAAATTGCAAATGGCTTCAAATTGGAATCTGAATGAAGAGTCTATCCATCCCTGAAATCCATCCTCTGAATTCCCTGGGACTTCAGCTCCAGCTGCTGACCTGACTTCTCAAAAGGAAGCAACAAAGATGGGAAAGATTGACATGTGTCACATATTATCAGTTGAAATTAGTCGCTAGAGGAAAATATTGAGGGTTTACAGTTAGCAAAGAATCAAGAATGAATGAGGACACGCTTGAACAAAAAGCAACGTTCATTCAGAAGGGCAGCACAATAACACAGCGGTTAGCAATGTTGCTTCACAGCTCCAGGGACCTGGGTTCAATTCCGACCTTGGATAATTGTCTGTGTGGAATTTGTATTTCTTCCCGTGTCTGCATGGGTTTCCCCTGGATGCTCCAGTTTCCTCCCACAGTCCAAAGATGTGCAGGTCAAGTGGGTTGGCCATAATAAATTATCTCTTAGTGTTATGGAGATAGGGCAAGGGACAGGGCCTAGATAAGATAATCTATCAGGAAGTTGCTAGAGACAGGATGGGCCAATTGGCCTCTTCTACACTGTAAGGATTCTATGATTCGATGGTCCGAGGGAAATGCCTGTGATTTTTCTGGGCATATTTCATGAATGGAATCAGGTAGAATACTTTTCATATTCCTACATTAGAGAGGTACATATAATTATATAGAATTTTACTTCCAGGAACAGATCATTTAGTTCATAGAATCAGAGAATCATTGAATCCCTTCAGTGTAAAAGGAGGCCATCGAGTATGCGCAGACAACAATCCCACCCAGGCCCTATTTCCATAAGCCCATGTATTTACCTTGCTAATCCCTCAATACTAAGAGGCAGTCAACCTAATCCGTATTTCTTTGGACACTAAAGGGCAATTTAGCATAGCCAACCCACCTATCCTGCACACGTTCGTCCTGTGGAAGGAAACCAGAGCACCGGGAAGAAACCCATGCAGACACAGACAGAACATGCAAACTCCACACTGACAGTTACCCAAGGCCGGAATTGAACCCAGGTCTCTGGTGTTGTGAGATAGCAGTGCTAATCATTGTGTCATTGTATCATCTCTGAGATCGTCCAACTGGTCTAAGTTTATGCTTATGCCCTATATGTTCCCACCTCATCCTATCAGCATATCCATCTTTTATTTTCTCTCTCATATACTTATTTGACTTTCCATGCTTTGGGAAGATGTGAAGGCATCAGACAGAGTGCAAAAAATGTTAACGAGAATGGTTCCCAGAGTAAGAAACCAGGTTTAGCTCAATGTGTTGGAGAAGTGGGGAGAAGAGAAGGTTGAAAGTAGATTTGGTTGAGGTATTTAAAATCACAAGGGCTCTCAACAGAGTATGTAGGGAGAAATTGTTCCCACTGAGGGATCAAGATTTGGAGATGCTGGCATTGGACTGGGGTAAGTATAGTAAGAAGTCTCATAACATAAGGTTAAAGTCCAACAGGTTTATTTGGTAGCAAAGCCACAAGTTTTTGGAGCACTGCCCCTTCATCAGATGAGTGGGAGCTCTGTTCACAAACAGGACATATATAAACACAAACTCAATTTACAAAATAATGGTTGGAACGTGACTCTTTACAGGTAATCAAGTCTTTAAGGTACAGACAATGTGAGTGGAGAGAGGTTAAGCACAGGTTACCATGTGAGAACACCATCCACCAGGTACACGCTACATACTCTTGCAACTCAGCCAATGTTGTCTACCAGTTACGCTGTAGGAAAGGATGTCCAGAGGCATGGTACACTGGGGAGACCATGCAGACGCTATGACGACAGATGAATGAACACTGCTCGACAATCACCAGGCAAGACTGTTCGCTTCCCGTTGGGGAACACTTCAGCGGTCATAGCATTCAGCCACTGATCTTTGGGTAAGCAATCTCCAAGGCAGCCTTCACGACACATGACAACACAGAATCGCTGAGCAGAAACTGATAGCCAAATTCCTCACACGTGGGAATAGCCTCAATCGGGATCTTGGGTTCATGTCACACTATCTGTAACTACATGACTTGATTGGGCTTGCAAAATCTCACTAACTGTCATGGCTGGAGACAACACACACCTCTTTAACCTGTGTTTGACACTCATATTATCTGTACCTTTAAGACTGGATTACCTGTAAAGACTCACATTCCAACCATTATTTTGTACATTAAGTTTGTATCTATATATGCCCTGTTTGTGAACACAAGTCCCACTCACCAGTGCCCCAAAAGCTTGTGGCTTTGCGACCAAATAAATCTGTTGGGCTTTAACCAGAAGGATCAAGAGCCAGGAGACATTGGGTTAAGATGATTTGCAAATGAACCAAAGGCAACCCGAAAATGTTTCAGACTGTAAGTAGTGAGGGCCTGGCATGCACTACCTGAGTGGGCAGTGGAAGCTAATTCAATGAACAATACCTTATATTTATACAGCACCTCTATAAGATTATGAAGGTAATCACAGCAATGTTGGGTAAGATTCTCCACTTCCCGCTGTTTCCTGCTAGCAAGAGGTGGCGCATTGTTGGCAATTCTCATTGATGTCACTCCCTGCTGGTGGGTGTGCTGTTGGTGGGACTGGAGTGGCCGGAGAATTTGGCCATGGTTTTTGAAATGGAATTGGTTAATTTTCTAAAGAGAGTAAAATTGAAGAGATATTTATTTTATACGGTCGTGGGATGTGGGTATCACACTAGTCCACTCCTGAGGGCATTTAAGAGTCAACCACGTTGCTGTGGTCAAACTAGCTAAGGATAGCAGATTTCCTTCCCCGAAGGATATTAGTGAATCAGACCGATTTTTATGAGAACTGGCAATAGTTTCACAGTCATCATTAGGTTCTTAGTTCCAGATTTTTATTGACGTCAAAATTTACCACTTCCATGGTGGGATTCAAACCCAGTTCCCAGAGGAATACTCTGGGTCCCTGGGTTACTAGCCCAGTGACAATACCACTACACCATTATCTACCCACAAGGGGATGGGACTAGGTTGATCTTACAGAGAGGCAACACTATGATTCTATGCTATTCATAGAATCATAAAAATCCTACAGTATAGAAACAGGCCATTCGGCCTATCAAGTCTGCACCAACCATAATCCCAACCAGCCTCTATCTCCATATCCCTATATATTTACTTGTTAATCTCTCTAATTTATGCATCCCGGGACACTAAGGACTAACTTAGCATGGCCAATCAATGTTGCCAGCACATTTTTGGACTGTGGGAGGAAACCGGAGTACCCGGGGGAAATCCACGCAGACAAGGGGAGAATGTGCAAACTCCACACAGACAGTGACCAAGCCGGGATTCGAACCCAGTGCTAACCACTGTGCTCCCATGCCGCCCAACTTTTCTTGTAGTGGAAAGGTTCACATTGCAATCACGTTTTCATTCCTTGGCAATCTTATCTTTATGATTCCTGCTACCCCTTTTACTTTTAAAGTCCTCCAGTAGGTCATCTGGCAATCCTTGTTTTTCCCATGCTAAAACATTCCAGCCTGTTCAATCTTTTTCCTCATGGATATTTTTTATTACTTTATGAGTTGTGAGTATTACCGGTAAGGCCAGTGTTTGTTGCCCATCCCAAATTACACTTCAGATGACCATCTTCATTTCAGAGGGTGGTTAAGAGTCGGACATATTGCTGTTTGCTTCTGTAGTTACACATAGGCCAGACTAGGTAGGAATGGCAGATTTCCTTCCCTCAAGGACATTAGTGAACCAAATGGATTTTTACAACAATCAATGATAAGCATTATGGTCACTGTTACTGAGCCTAACCTTATATTTCAGATTTATTAATGGAATTTAAATTTACCAGCTGCTGGGGTGGCATTGGAATCCCATCTCCCTGGAGAATTAACTGGGCCTCTGGTGTACTGGTTTATTGACACCACCATCTCCCCTTAACACTCTCAATTCTGATATTGCTCTTATACATCTTGTTTTTTTTTGCACCTTCGCCAGCAGCTCTGTATCAATGAAGATACATGAATCAACAAGCTGAGGAAGATTATGGGAATATCAGACTGAGGAGCAGAAGTTGGCAATTTGAGTCTGCTCTGCCATTCTATCAGATCATGGGTTACCTCTCCCTGCTCTCAAATCCTCTCCCCTGTATCCCCTTATCCTTATTTTATTAGAAATGTATTTATCTTCTTCTTGAAACCGTTTAATGATTCAGACTCCATCGAGCAATGGGGCAGCAAGTTCCACAGATTCACCATCCTCTGCGAGAAGTAGTTCCTCAGCATCTCAGTAGTTCCTCCTCATCAATCTATACCTGTGACCTCTTGTTATAGATTGCCCCATGAAAGGAAGAATTTGGTTTCCGCTTACTTTATCAATCCCTTTTAAAATGTTATATTTCTTGATCAGCTCCCCCCTCATCCTTCTAAACTCCAAGCCCAAACTGTTTAATCTCTCTTCACCGGTCAGCTTTTAAATTCCTAGAATCAATCTGGTGAACCTCCTCCAAACTGCTTCCAATGCCACCGCAGCACGATAGCACAGTGGTTAGCACTGCTGCTTCACAGCTCCAGGGACCTGTGTTCAATTCTCGGCTCGGGTCACTGTCGGTGTAGAGTTTGCACGTTCTCCTCATGTCTGTGTGGGTTTCCTCTGTGTACTCTGATTTCCTCCCACAGTCCAAAGATGTGCGAGTTAGGTTGATTGGCCATGATAAGAAATTGTCCCTTAGTGTGCAGGGTAGCAGAAGTTAGGGGGATTAATAGATATAATATGTAGGGATATGCAGGTAGGGCCTGGGTGGGATTGTGTTTGGTGTAGACTCGATGGGCTGAAAGGCTTCTTTCTGCAATGTAGAATTCTATCCTTCCTCAAATAATGTAATCAAAATTGGACACAATACTCTGGATGTAGTCTCTCCAATGCCCTATACAATTGCAACAACACTTCTCTAATACGGATGCACTTGGTATGACAATATGAAAATTGGTAGAAAAAGGGGATAAAGGGTGATTGAAGCAAGTCGGCTGGTTCAGAACTGACACAAAGTGAAACAAAGTGCTCCATAGTGACTGCTGTGCTGATGGACAGGAATTTAAGTAGTTAGCAGGAATACGACAAGACGTTTTTACAGCAGAACATAGTGATTTCAGAGTTAAAGTAAGTTTCTGTGCCATAGGCTCAATGTCACTTTGATGGAATTCATAGTTAATATTTTAGGTTTCACATAAATTAATATCAATGTGAACAAGGCTGCCAAAATATTGTAACAGTGCTAGTCTTAACAGAACCTCCGCTTGGGTTTGTGACATGGAATAGCAGGCTCCTGGCACCTGGTATAAGTGTGCTGTCTACCTGTCAGACAGGCTGGTGATTATTTTACAACCTCCTGAAAAGGATTTCAAAAACGTCATTCACGGCCTTGTGAAACATCTGCTTACAGGAAAGACACGACTCAGATGCATGTCTAATTAGCATGCAGATTCTGTCGGAGATGTGCCAGATAGTGTGCTCGACTGGGGCTGTTAGCGTGACTGAAAGCGGATTATATTAATAAACCCCTCGCACATCCCTACTCAAGTGCAAGCAGCCAGTTGTTGTTGTATGTTCAGTAGACCTCACAAAAAATGTCCGTGTTATTTGCCGTTGAACTGTTAACTGTTTATCAAAACAGGTAACTACGCAGGCTGGTGGCAGAGTGTTAGCACTGCTTCTTCACAGCTCCAGGGGCCCGGGTTTGATTCACGGCTTGCATCACTGTCATTGCAGAGTCTGCACGCTCCCCCCTGTCTGCGTGAGGGTTTCCTCTGGATGTTCCGGTTTCCTCCCATAGTCCCAAAGATGTGGCGGGTTAGGTGCATTGGCCGTGCTAAATTGTCCTCAGTATGCCCAAACAGGTGCCAGATTGTGTGGCAACTAAGGGATTTCCACAACAACTTCAGTACAGTATTAATGTAAGCCTACTTGTGACATTCACAAATAAACCTTAAAACATCCATACGAGATACAGATTTGAGACAATTCCGTGCTTGCTTCTACACAGGTCTCCCAGCCCACAACTGAGCCAAGTCTCAGGTCATGTGCCCCTTTACATTACGCCATGGGTAGCATTGTTTCCCAGTCCTACATTAAGCCTCACTTTGCCAGATGCCTTATACGCCAGTTAAATTCATTTTCACTATAATTCCGAAGTGGAGGGAAACTTGAATGATCAGTGACTTGGTGAGACTAATCAGTCTTGTGTCACATGAGTGTTGACTTAAGAATACTGAAAGGTGAAATTGAATCTTATCAATGTCATCTCTCCCTGTCACAAAGTTAGAGTCTGCAGTTGACCACAAATTGCAGCAATTTACCAACTCACCAAACTCAGACCTGTCATCTACTGAGATTTTTACTCTTTCTTTTATCTCAAGATGTGAAGATGCCAACGTTGGACTGGAGTGGACATGGTAAGAGATCTCACAACACCAGGTTAAAGTCCAGCAGGTTTATTTGGAATCACAAGTTTTCGGAGCACTGCTCCTTCCTCATTCACCTGAGGAAAAGGCAGCTCTCTGAAAGCTCATGATTCCAAATAAACCTGCTGAACTTTAACCTGGTGTTGTGAGATTTCCTACTATTTTGTCTCAAGGTTAGAGCCATAGAGCAGAATTTTACCATCCCACATGCTATGGGAATCAGAGTAGGCAAGGGATAGATCATAGAAAGATCTGTAGACCTCGAGTGGGATTTCCTGGTTTCGGGGTGAACAAAGCCAGAAAATCCCACCCACAGAGTTTTGCAGCATAAAAAGGGACTATAAGACCATAAAATATAAGAGCAAAATTCAGCTATTCAGCCCATCATGTCAGCACCAGCCATCAAGCACCTATCCTAATCATATTTTCCAGCTGTTGGTCCATAGTCTTGTCTGCTGTGGCATTTCAATTCCTCATCTAAAAGCTTCTTAAGTATTATGAGGGTTCTTTCCTCCACTACCCTTTCAGGCACTGAATTCCAGATTGTCACCACCCTTCAAGTGGAAAGGTTTCTCCTCAAATCCTTCTAAGATTCCTTCACTTTCCTTAAATCTATGTGTCTTAGTTATTGACATCTCCACCAAGGTGAAAAGTTCCTTCCTTTTGACCCTATCAATGTCCTTCAGAATTTTGAACATCTTGATCAGGTCCCTCCATCAGCCTCCTCTGTTTTAAGGTAGAAAAAACCCCAGCTTAACCAGGCTCTCTTCTTGAAATGCTCCAGCCCAGGCAACATTCTGGTGAATATCTTCAGCAACTTTTCTATTACAATCATATCCTTCCTATACAAATTCAGTTGGCTGTCTGCGAAGATGAGTAGGCTCTCTCTTGTTGAAGAAGATTCTTGACTGGCACTTAAGTAGTATGAATGTTATTCGCCATTGATTAGTCCAAGCCCAAATATTGTCTTGCTGTGTTCAGCGTCTGAAGAATTACGAATGATATTGGGCAATGTACAGTGAACATTTTCAATTTTGATGTTATGATGAGGGAAGATCATTGATGAAGCAGCTGAAGATGTTTGGATCTAGGACACTATCCTGTAGAATTCCTGCAGTGATGCACTGGAACTGAGATATTGACCTCCAACTCCCACCACCATCTTCCTTTGTGCCATGTATGACTCCAACTAGTGGAGAGTCTTCCCTTGATTCCCATTGACTCCAGTTTGTTTGATGCCACACTAGGTCAAATTCTGCCTTGGTGTCAAGGGCAGTCACTCTCTCCTCAGCTCTGGAACACAGCTCTTTTGTTCATATTTGGACAAAGGCTATAACGAGGTTTTGGACTGAGTGATCCCAGCAGAACCTAAAATCAGCATCAATGAGTAGGTAAATGCAGTGTATGTTATTCTGTGACAACATCTTCTATCACTTTTGCTGATAATTGAGAGTTGCCCAAATCCCACTGCAACAACCTTCTGCCATCAGAACCTATCTAATCTATTACTAAATGTAAACATTGTCTCCGTTTCCATTGATAACTCCTGCACAGCATTCCCCATTCTCACAACTCTATCTTTGAAAAGATTTCTCCTGCTCTCTTTATAGTTGTAGAATTCCTACAGTGCAGAGGGAGGCATGAGGCCCATTGTGCCTGCACTAACAACAACCCCAATGAGTCCTATTCATGGAACCCAATGTATGTTAATCCCCCTGCACTAAGGGGATAATTTCATGTGGCCAATCCACCTAACATGTGCCCCTTGGACTGTTGGGGAGGGAAACCAGAGCTACCAGAGGAAACTTATGAAGACACTGGGAGAATGTGCAAACTTCCCACAGACAGTCACCAAGCCAGGGATTGAATCTGGATCCCTGATACTGTGAGGCAGCAGTGCTAACCATTGTGCCACCGTGCTGAACCAACTAAACTTCTTAGTCAGAATTCTACAGCTTTGCACTGCTGTCAGGGAATAAGAGAATTTGTTGCTCAGGCAAATCTCTATTCACTGCAATGGGACCAGGGAATTCCAGCTGCAGAAAAGGCCAGAGAACTCTGGCCCTTACATTTAATCTGTCCTTTTATCCTAGCCTCTTTTAGCACTCAAAAAAGTTCATTTCTATTTTATTTTTTTTTCCATTCAGTCATATCAAACATGTCTATCCTGTAATCCTCTCGGTTCTAACACAAACAACCACAATTCTTCAAATATTTTATTTCCTGATACAAATCAACATAACATTGAGGAAACCATTTTTATTACTTCATTTTTTTCCACAGTACAAGATCTAAAACTGCACACAGCACTTCAAATGTGATTTTAATGAGGTTTTATATTGGTACAGAGCTGAACCATAACATCCCTATCGAACCACAAACTATGTCCCAGAAAATAAGTTTATTTATTTATTGGCAGGGGTAAGCTTACATTAACACTGCAATGAAGTGACTGTGAAAATCCGCTAGTCCTCACATTCCTGTACCTGTCCAGGTACACTGAGGGAGAATTTAGCATGACCAATGCATCTAACCCGCACGTCTTTCGGATTGTGAGGGCAAACCAGAGCACCCGGAAGAAACCCACAGAGACATGGGGAGAATGTGCAGACTCTGCACAGATACTGACCCAAGCCAGGATTCGAACTCGGGTCCCTAGCACTCTGAGGCAGCAGTGCTAACCACTGTGCCACTGCACCATCCTATAAGAAAATAAGAAACCAAATGGGGAAGAAGAGGGGATGAATCTAGGGGTACCAGTGCAAAAAATCATTCAAGCAGCTTCATTGGTCAGAGGTCAGAAGATGCCCAGCAAAAAGCACGACATCCAGGAGAAGCAGCCAGCATAATCAAGAACATCATGCACCCCGTACACTTTTTCTTCCACCTTCCACCGGGAGAAAAGTACAAAAGTCTGAGGTCACGTCCTAACCATTTCGAGAACAGCTTCTTCCCTGCTGCTGTCAGGCCTTCGAACGGGCCTACCTCACATTAAATTGATCTTTCTTTACACCCAGCTACAATTGCGACATTGTTCTGCACTGTCTCCTTTCATTCTCTATGAATGGTTTGCTTTGTCATATAGCATGCAAGAAACAATAATTTTCACTGTATCCCAATGCATGTGACAATAATGATCAAAAGGGTGATTAAAGGAAGGAACCCCCATTACGTTTAAGAAGCATTTGAAACACTACAGCGTACACGAATATGGAACGTGTGCTGGAAAATGGGATTAGAATATGTAAGTGCTTGATGGCTGGCACAGATATGATGGGCCAAAGAGCACCTTCTTATGCTATGGAATTATATGACTCCTTGACTAATCCAAAAGTAGGAGCCATCAAGAAAAGATAGTTACTAATAAACCCATTAGGAAAATAAGAACTATTTTACTCAATGTGGAACTTTGTGACCACAGTGGATTGGAAATATCTTAGATGCTTCCAAAAATAAATCAGATGAGCGGTGGGAGGAAAGGGAAGAGAAAGTGAGGTAGACAGAGGGAGTAAAAACACCAGAACACACTAGTTGGGCAAAATGGCTTCTTTCCGTGCTTTGTATCCTGTGCAATTCTCAAACAATGTTATTCCAACTGCTCTTCCTGATCTGTTTGTACACATTCTCTTATAGTTATCATTGACGAATAGAATGATTCAAAATCTGCGGAAAGTTGAAATACATAGGACTGATAGAATGGTGGAGTGGCATTGTGATTAGCACTGCTGCCTTACAGCATCGGAGATCTGGGTTTGATTCCCACCTTGTCTATGTGGGGTCTGTACATTTTCTCATGTCTGCATGGGTTTCCTCCGGGTGCTCTGTTTTCTGCCACAGTCCAAAGATGTGAAGGTTAGGTTGAATGACCATGCTAAATTGTCCCTTAGTGTCAGTGAGATTAGTAGGATAAATGCGTGGGGATAGGACCTGGAAGGGATTGCTGTCAGTGCAGGCTCAATGGGCTGAATGGCCTTCTTCTGCACTGTAGGGATTCTATGATTCTATGGAGAATGCACCAGAGGGGTTCCATACACTTGTGAGAACTTATAGCACAGAAACAGACTGTTAGGTGTGATAATGCCACTGTTCTTAATGTTTCTCTTACTCTAATGCAATCAATGAAAGATTCTATTCCTTTCTGTATGTTTATCTAGTTTCTGCTCCCATGCATTATGTATGCCCAACTTAAGATAATTAAGAAATGGATTGGAGAGTAATAGTCAAAAATAACATTGTAAATTAGAACTATTGTGAGGAAAGAAACTGGAGAGGGTTGAATAAGGTCTCACACTTTGCAAATTGGGCAGGGTTGGACGCCTGGGAAAATTATTTTATCCTTTATGGGATGCGGGCACCACTGGCAATGTTGCCCATTCCTAAATACCCTTGAACTGAATGACTTACTGGACTATTTCAGAGGGCATGTAAGAATCAGCCACATTGCTTTAGTGGTAGTTATTGTTAGTGCAGGCTTGATGGGCCAAAAGGCCTTTTCTGTACTGTACAACTCCATGGGGGGAACTTGCCTGTCTCGCCCACCACGGTCAGATCATGTAAGGATGGGAGATTTCCGTGCAAAGTTAGTTTTTGATGATAGTGGATTTTTTAAACTCAAGATGGGACTAGCGTGAGGCGAATTCTTGCAATCTGTGCCCAGCATATCTTTTAATTCTATCTTTTACTCTCATTCTATTCTGAAACCTCATTTTAACTCATTTAAATTCTAACAATACTCTAATTAAATTTCTTACAGATTTGGCATCATCAGATTTTCAAATGGACTTACCGTGCACTAAGCTGATATTTCTCTACATTCTATGATTGTAACTCTACATTCTGCACACTCTTCTTTCCTCCTCTATGAGCAGTATGCTTTGTCTGTATAGCCCACAAGAAACAATACTTTTCATGTCATTCTAATACATGTGATAATAAATCAGATTAAATCAAATCAGACAGTTTCAGGATCATCGTTACTGAGACTATCCCAGATTTACAAACTGAATGTAACATCTGCCAGATGCTGTGGTGGGATTTGAACTGTGGATAGAGGTGTATAAGATGTTGAGATATTGATCGAGTGGATAATCAGAGACTTTTTTCCAGGGCTGAAATGATTGCCACAAGAGGACACAGGTTTAAGGTGCTGGGGACTAAGTACAGAGGAGATGTCAGAAATAAGATTTTCACTCGGAGAGTGGTGTATGTATGGAATGAGCTGCCAGTAACAGTGGTGGAGGCGGATTCAATAGCGTCTTTTAAGAGATTTTTAGGTAAGTAAGTACATGGAACTTAGTAAGATAGAGGGTTATAGATAAGCCTAGTAATCTCTAAGGTAGGGACGTGGTTGGTACAACTTTGTGGGCTGAAGGGCCTGTATTGTGCTGTAGTTTTTCTACGTTCTATGAACCCGTGCCCTCAGAGCATTAACTTGAAATCTGGATTAGCATCCAGCAATATGACCAGCATGTGACCTTCTCCCCACAGTTGATGGTCACAGTCGCTGGCAGGAACTAAAAAAGACAGGCTCAACAAACACTTCTGAATATATGAACCTGCCTTTCCTCTCATATTGCTGCAAAAGTGTCTGGCTGCAAAATGGCTGGTAAATCTGACACTTGACAAGAAGTTACTGCACCTCAAGATAATTCATTTTCATTCAAAGCACTTTGGAAAAGAAAACAACACAAAGGTCAGAAAAACAGAAGGAAAAATAAGGAATGACATTCAGCTTGGATTGATTTAGCCTCATTCGTGACCTCAGTACCTTCCAGCATGTTTCATAAGAAATAGGAGTAGGTAATTTGACCCATCGCATTTGCTGCACTGTTCAATGTGATTATGCCTAATCTGATATAATAGAAGACCCTAAGACGTACAAGTAGTTATTTTCACAGCCAAATAGATTACATTTGAATGTAAATAGATGATGATATTGATGTACTTGTTTTTATCCTACAGGTGCTTTGGTCCACCTTGTTGTCTAATGAGGGGCATACACGTGATGGGTCGTGAGAGGACTGCTCTTGGATCTTTTTCGAGAGTATCCTACTGCTTCACATCTTTATTGTATGCATGACCTGGACCATCTGATGGGCAACACGACAGTGCAGTGACTATAGCTGTGCTGTGCAGATACATGGATTTGGGCCTGTGTCTTTGGGAGTTTGCGCATTCTCCCCGTGCTTGCGTGGGTTTTCTCCGGGAGCTCCGGTTTTCTCCCACATCCCAAAGATGTGCTCTTAGGCTAATTGGCAAAACAAATTCTCCCTTAATAGTCTCAAATTTGATTTTTAATCCATAGATCTATAAACATGGACAGGGATTGCGTGTAGAAGTGGGAACATCGAGGTGGCGGCGCGGGCTCGTTGGGCCGAAGGGCCTGTTTCCCGTGCTGTTTTGTTCTTTGTTCTTTGTTCTTTGAGTCAAGTACTTGCAAGCTAGGATGCTCCAATGGTTAACTTGTGGGGTGCATGATGACATTGCTGCCTCACTGCGCCAAGGACCTGATGTTCAATTCTTGGCTTGGGTCACTGTCTGTGTGGAGTTTGCATGTTCTCCCCATATCTGTATAGATTTCCTCAGGGTGCTCCGGTTTCCTCCCACAGTCCAAAGGTGTGCAGGATAGGTGGATTGTCATGCTAAGTTGCCCCTTTGAGTCAGGGGGATCGTTAGGGTAAATATTTTGGGTTATGTGCCTGGGTGGGATTATTGTCGGTGCTGGATCGATGGGCCAAAAGGCCTCTGACTGCACTGCAGGGATTCTATGGGCAGGACTTTATGGCCTCTCTCATCTTGAAACCCTGCCTGAGGTAAATGGATCTTTTTACTGTCCATCCTTGTCCTGATGACCTTACAACTATTAATTTTAATCTATTCCCATCTGCTGGACATTGGCAGCCCAGGCTTTGAGTTACATTCCCAATTCGAGATCTCTCATTTCCCCTAGAGTATGTACAAACTGACAAAACCTCACCGTGTGCCTCAGAGCAACGGGGAAGTAAAGTTCTGATGCATCACTGTGCACGGTAATCCTCAACAAACAGCAATGAGGTAAATGGAAGGGTCATCAGATTTTAATTGTATTGTCTGAGGGAAAACTCCCTTCTTCTACCTTGGAAAAATTGGATTTTTCACTTGCACCTATTCCATACCATATGCAAAAGCCAGTATCTCTGACAGTGAAGCATGCCCTTGGTGCCACACTTGGGTGGCTGACTGATTATGTGCTCAAGTTGCCGGTGTGGGACTTGAACTGACAACCTTCTGACTCAGAGGTTGGGGAGAACTATCCATTGAGCCATCACTAATGCTTCCCCATTGCTCTGAGGCACACGGTCAGATTTTGTCATTTTGTACATACTCTAGGGGAAGTGAGAGATCTTGAATTGGGAATGTAACTCAAAACTGGGCTGCCAATGCCCAACAGATGGGAATAGATTAAAATTAATGGATGTAAGATCATCAGTGTGAGACAGGGCAAATTCCTGGTGGGTACTCCTGTCAAATATCTGTCAAAGGAACATAGGAATTAGGAGCAGAAGTTGACAATTCAGCCTTTGAGCCTGCTCCACCACTCTGTATGATCATGGCTGATCTCTTCCTGGTCCCAAATCCACCTTCCCATGATCCCTTCTAATTTTTTTATTAGAAAATTATTTATCTCTTTCTTGAAACCATTTAATGATTCAGACTCCACTGTGCTATAGGGCAGTGAGCTCCACAAATTCACTATCTTCTGCGTGAAGCAGTTCCTCCTCATTTCGCTTTTGAATCTACTACCTCTCAACACATGCCCATCCTTTGTATTATGTATGCACCTACTATTTACTTATGGGGGTGAATTCTTCCTTTCCACCTGCTACGAGAATCAGAGTCGGCATGGGGTAGAACGTGGAAAGGTCCTTTGATTTTGGTCGGGATTTTCCGGTTTCGGCATAAGCGAGGCTGGAAAATCCCACCCGCGGTGCCTAAAGATCCACGTGATAGGCCTGGTAAATTGAATACTGAGGGGAACTAAACAGCCAGGAGTCACCTGACCCACACTCTGAAAAGGGCAGGACGCACCCCAAACCCCTACATGCATTACATACATAGATCATATTTTTAGCTCAGCAATAACCACATTGTGGAAGTGCCCCCTTACAGGAAAGCCTTGTAGCTGATGATGGGGCTTTCTTGGAGCTGATAGCAATTACCATTCTGTGACATTAGCTGAATAAATCTCATTTGTTAGGAGCGCGACTGAAATGAACCCACGTTTATGGCAGAAATCAAATTAATCTTGTGTAGCAGTGACACCTCTCCCCTTTCCGACCATTAATATTCATTAGCTGCACATAACAAAAGATTGAAAATGCAGCAGATTTGTTATTCATTACTCTGTTATGATCTTTTCTTTTGGTCGCCCATTGATAATGTTTTTGCTGGGATGGAATGTGGAGGAGCTATTTTGGTTTCACTGTAATTGGTGTCGCCTTTTATGGCAAACTGAATCTCAGGGTAAGGCTGCATACCTTGTACAAGGCAGGCAGTGACTGTTTGCTCAGTGTCCAAGATATCCAAATAATCCAGTTTTACTGACAAGTAATCATCACTGTTCGGTTTGCATTTTTCGTAATCTCTTCAAACTTATGCCTTTCTTTCTGACTGGGTTTATGACAAGGTATTGTCCCACACTCTGGACAGAATCCAGGAACCCCAGGCTGGTGGCCATCACTGAACACATTGATCTAGACAGTTAAGGAATGAATTTCCACAGGAGTGGCTAAGCCACTCATCTTTGGAGGCTGGGAAAACCTCAGGGTTAAAATTGTAAAAATTTCAGAATGAAAGCACAGTGGTTAGAGCTATTGCTGCACAGCTTCAAAATCACAGAATCCCTACACTACAGAAGGAGGGCCATTCAGCCTAACAAATCTGCACCCACCACAATCCCACCCAGGCTGTAGCCCCACACATTTGCCCTGCAACTCCCTCTGACACTAAGTGGAAATTTAGCATGGTCAGTCAGCCGAACTTGCGCATCTTTGGTGTGTGGGAGAAAACCGGAGCTCTGTGAGGAAACCCATGCACACATGGGGAGAATGTGCACACTCTGCACAAACAGTGACCCAAGCCAGGAATCGAACCCGGATCCCTGACACCGTCAGGAAGAAGTGCTAACTGCTCTGCCACTGTGCTACCCAGAAACCCGGGTTCAATTCCAGCCTTGGGTCACTGTCTGTGTGGAGTTTGCATATGCGCCTCCTCGCTGTCTCCGTGGGTTTTTCTGGGTGCTCCAGTTTCCTTCCACAATCCAAAGAAGTGCAGGTTAGTTGGATTGGCCATGATAAATTGTTTCTGAGTATCAGGGAGATGAGCAGGGTAAATACGTGGGGTTACTGGGACAGGACCTGGGAGCAATTGTTGTCGTGACTTTTTCTTTCTGCACTGTTGAGATTCCATGAATTTAGGATATGATTCTATGGAACAGCAATCACATCCTAGAAATTCACAGCCTTTAGTATAAATCAAAATGAGGCAGATCGCTCACCCCTCAAATTAAATGAATGGAAATCTGGTCAGTATTAATCTTCAATCAACATCAATAAATCAGATTATCCAGTTATTTATTCCATGACTATTGGCAGAGGCTCACTACACAAAAATTAGCCCTCATTTCTCCTACTTCACTCACGATTATTCAGGGATCTGCTAATGTTGTTAAAAGAGCTGGATCAATGCCAATTCTTCTTTCTTCAAGAGGCTGATAGACTTTTCATTGATACATTGAAGGGAGTTGAACACCTGTTTTTAATTGAACTGCCTGGAAAACAATCCTGGCGAACTTAGCGAGTCTCAGATGCTCACAGATCAGGACATTGCAGGGTAAGATTCATCACTGGGCAAAGTGATGTGGAATTTCTTCCCCGCTGTGTTTCTGCAGTTGATTTCTCTTTGAGGTTTGAATCGATTAGTTGGATGCCTGACTTCCAACAATTCCACTCCCTTCTCAACAACAAAAACTTCCTTTAACAGTTCTTACTCAACAGGAATTTCCCACCAACCAACGGGGAGCAGGATTAGACCATTTATTCCCTCAAGTCTCCTCCATTATTTAACAAGATTATGCCTGGACTGATGAAAAGCTCAAATCTATCGCCAACCCCTTTCTTATCAAGAATCTATCTGACTGTCCTTTCATCACCTCTTCAGGAACAGCTCCAAAACTCACGATCATCCAAGGGAATGAAATTCACCTAATCTTTGTTTGGAATGAGAGATCCAATATTTTTAAACAATGAGCTCTCGTTCTGGATGCCCCACAAGAGGAAACATCCTTTCCACATTCATTCCATTAGGACCCTAAGGATCTTACAGCTGGAATTTTACCATTCCGCCTGCCACGGGAATCGGATTGAGTGAGGGGCTGACCCATGGGAAGGTCCATTGACATTGAGTGTAATTTTATGATTTTGGGACAAGCAAGGCTGTAAAACTCCACCTGATGTGTTTCAATCAACTCATCTCTTATGCTGCTAAACTCCAGTAGATATAAGTCTAACCTACCAAACTTTCCTCAATGGACAATCTACCCATTCCAAGTATTAATCTGATAAACCTTCTCTGAACTGCTTTCAATGAATTTACATCTTTCCTTAAATGAGATGAACAATGTTGTATACACAACTCCAAATGTGGCATTAATGACCTGTGCAACTGAAGGGTAACCTCCTTACTTTTGTATTCAATTCCTCTCTCAATAAATAAAAGCAATCCACTAGCTTTCCTAATTACTATACTAGCCTTTTTCGATTCATGCACTAGGACATCCAGATCCACCTGCATCTCAGAGTTCTGCAATCTCTCACCGTTTAGATAATATGCTTTTTTTTTATTATTCTTGCCAAAATTGGCAAGTTCAGATTTGTCCACATTATGCTCCAGATCTTTGCCCACTCAAAGTTCTAAAGTTTATTTATTAGTGTCACAAGTCAGCTCACATTAACACTGCAATGGGTAGCAGTGAAAATCCCCTAGCCACACTCTGATGTCTGCTCAGGTACACTGAGGGAGAATTTAACACGGCCAATGCACAAAACCAGCAAGTCTTTCAGGACTATGGGACAAAACCTGAGCATCAAAGGCAAATCCACGCAGGCACAGAGACAACATGCAGATTCTGCACAGACAGTGACCCAAGCTGGGAATTGAACCCAGGTCCCTGGCACTGTATGACAGCAGTGCAAACCACTGTGCCAATGTGCCGTCACTTAACCTACCCACATCTTTTTTGTAGCCTCAATCCCCAGCGTTAACTAAACAGAATTCAGTCCTCCTGGATTGGTTGGAAATACCTCAGGAATCGGAAAAGTTTATGGAATGACCTGGAACTGTTCCAAACATCAACTTTACTTTCTTTTCCTTCTTCAGGAAGTAAGATTTGAATTTTAATCAGATTGGTTAGATTAAGACCTTCCTCTGACAGCTGGGTCTGGAGCAGACTGGATTTGGCCAGTTTTAATCTGAAGATTGACAGACACCAGCCTTTAGCATGATAATATTTAGAATTTTACACTGTTTCATAACCTGACTGAGACAGATCAATGAAGTGTGGGCAATGAAAAAAAAAGCACATTAATAACATACTGATAGAAACCTTACAGTATAGAAGGAGGCCATTCAGCCCGCACCTACCACAAACCCCCTTGGGCCCTATCCCCATAATTTCACATATTTACCCCTTCTAATCCCCCTGACACCAGTATCAATTTAGCATGGCCAATCGGTCTAAACCGTACAGCTTTGGACTGTGGGAGGAAATGGAACACCCAGCGAAAATTCATGCAGATATGGGGACAATGAGCAAACTCCATACCAGCAGCAATCTAAGGACGGAATTGATCCCTGGCACTGTGAGGTAGCAGTGTTAACCGTTGTGCTACGTGCCACCTATACTCCTCTGAGTTACTTTGCTGAGTTACCCAACCTAGGATAGAATAATATAAAATGCCATATAGCTCAGGAGGACTGGAAAATATTGCCTGCAACCAAAGGCGACCCGTCTCCACCACTGGAAAACACGCAGAGGCAGAAACTAAAAAGTTCAGGCCCAAGTCTTGAAGTTGGTGTAGAAATCCAAAGTGTGCATTTGGGGCTCCCCCAACAAGATTTCATTTGATTTATTATTGCGCACTATACAAACAAAACATACTATTCATAGAGAAGGAAATGAGAGAGTCCAGAATGTAGTGTTGCAGTCATTGCTAGTTTGTAGAGAAAGATCAACTTAATACAAGGTGGGTCCATTCAAAAGTCTGATGGCAGCAGGGAAGAAGCTGTTCTTGAGTCGGTTGGCATGTGTCCTTTTGTATCTTTTTCCCACTGGAAGAAGGTGAAAGTGACAATGTCTGGGGTGCGTGGGGTCCTTGATTATACTGGCTCCTTTTCCAAGGCAGCGGGAAATGTAGACAGAGTCAATGCTTGGGAGGCTGGTTTTCATGATGGATTGGCCTTTGTCCACAATATTTTGTAGTTTCTTGCAGTCTTGGACAGTACAGGAGCCATACCAAGTTGTGAGACATCCAAAAAGGATGTTTTCTATGGTGCATTGAAATAAAAATTGCTGAGAGCTGTAGAGGACGTGCTTAATTTTCTTGGCCTCCAGAGAAAGTAGAGTTGGGCTTTCTTAACTATAGCATTGTGTAGTGAGACTAGGACAGGTTGTTGGTGTTCTGGACACCTTGAAACTTGAAACTCTCAACCATTTCCATTTCATCACCATTGATGTAGACAAGGGCATGTCCACTACTACACTTCCTAAAGTTGATGACTATCTTCTTTGTTTGGCTGATATTGAAGGAGAGATTATTGTCACTACACCAGTTCATCAGATTCTCTATCCCTTTCCTGTACTCTGTGTAACTGTTAAATGTTTTATGTGGATTAGTGAATCACAGAGACCAGGAAGAATTGATTGAACATAACAACACCAAAGGAGGACATTATGTCCACTGTGCCTGTGTCAGCTTATTGAGAGATCTGACCAGTCTATGTAATCTCTCTTTCATAACTTAACTCTCGGAGAGCAGTAACATCCTGCTGAATCCACTTTACACTTATTACTAAAGCCAAAATATCCGTTCTGAGGTGCAGTGCAGGGTTTTGTGCAGCTGGGCAATAAATGCTGGCCTTGCCAGTGATGCTAAAATCTAACAATCAAATAGAGAAAGAGAAGCCAAACCTTTTATATAACGGGTCTTTAGTTTAAAGGCTAATATTCCTTTTTCATTATCTCATATCTTAAATTTTAATGATCTATTATGAATAATCTAGTCCTCCATTGTTCTTAGGTTTTTACCTTTTAAAGAATAGATTCTGAGGGGAGGTGATTCTCTGACTTCACTGGGTGTTGGCCTATAGATATAATGGCCTATCGAGGGGTTAAGGGCCGGCGAGGGGAGATTGGAGGCCATTGAAGTCCTTGGGTGGTTGGGGCTGTGGTTGGATGGAGCCCATTGGACAGACACCCTGACAATGCCCACCAGGCACCCCGGCAGTGTCAGTTGGGACCACGTGTGTGATGGGATAATGCCAAGGGTATGAGGCATGGGTAGTACCTATGATGGGGGTGGGGAGGCAGCAATGGCTATACAGGGGGGGAGGGGGGTGGTGTCATGCAGGAATGGATCATATTGGCGATCAGAATAAGGGGGCAGGTCGGAGGTCATGATGGAGGGGACATACAGGAGTCAGGCAGGGGAGGGCCGAACTTCCAACGGGAGGGTCCCAATGCCCTGATGCCAGCAACTTGTGTCTGGTAGGGGTTAGGTGAAAAAGTTGCCAGTGAAGGAGTAGAGTGGGCGAGGGGACATCATGAAGTCTATGGGGGGACGAAGGGGATCTTGGGTCTCCCAGTACACTGTGAGGTATGGGAACCCTAGCAAAAAGTCACCTGAGGGCTTTGAAGCAAAGGCTCGCTGGTGTGTTTAAACCCCTAAACCCCAGTACTGGTGAAAACTCTTAAAAATAGTGACTGAGAGGACCGCTGTGCGGGGTACTACTTTCACCATTTAGTGTTTTTTTGGGAGAATTCTGCCAAACAGTTCTCCATTGTGTTATACAAATCATTAATGACTATAATGGATAGCTGTGACCCCAGCACAGATCCCTGTTGATTACTCATCTCTTCCCTTCAATTCCAGAATATATCCATTATTCCAGCTTGCTTAAATCAACAAAGCGTTTGTAGCACTGATGATATTGGCCAAAACCATTAACTCCAGAAGCTGAACATCATAGAATCCCTACAATGCAAAAGAACTCTATTCAGCCCATTGAATCTATACCGACTGTCCGACAAAGCATCTTACCCAGGCCAACCACAAGTAACATGCCCGTAACGCCACAAATTTACCCCACTAATCCCTTTAATCCACACGTCTTGGGACACTTAGGGGCAATTTAGTATAACCAATCCATCTAACTTGCACATGTTTGGACTGTGGGTGGAAACCAGAGCACCCTGAGGAAATTCATGCAGACACGGGGAGAACACACAAACTCCACACAGACATCACCCAAGTTGCGAATCGAGTCTGGGTCCCTGGCACTGTGAAGCAGCAGTACTGACCACTGTGCCACTGTGCTGTAGTCTATTGAGTAGATAACAACAATACACATTTCACAAGATGCTTCTGACTGCCTTATAGACTTTTGAATGGGTAGACCTAATCTATGCCAATACTTCCACACTTTTCCTTGGAAATCTTGGCATCTGATACCTTAGAGAGAAATAAAGGCTGGGAAATGCTGGAAATGTTCTGCAGATTAGACAGTGTCTATGGCAAATGTATCGGGAGTTAATGTTTCAGGTCAATGACCTTTAATCATACCACTTATGTTAGTTTTCTCAGTTTTTGTCAGTTTAGTCATAGCATTCAGGATGACACTGGATGATTATTTAAACAGAAATAATGTCTAGAGTAACAGGCAAAGGCTAATGGAAATGGCATTAAGTCATGGTGCTCGTTTTGGGTGCTAGCACAGACACGATGAGCCAAATGGCCTCCACCTGCACTCTTACAATTCTGTGGTTATTTTCACTATCCAGCATCCCCGATATGATGCTTCTTTCAGTTCACTGACAACCTCTCTTCCAGGAATATCAACATTGAAACTATTCTGTTTTTTTTCATTCCTGGGTCATGGGTATCGCTCGCGGGCCAGCATTTAATGCCCATTCCTAGTTACCCGAGGATCGTTGAGAGTCAACCACATTGTTGTGACTCTGGAGTCACATGGAGGCCAGACCAGGTAAAGATGAAGGGCATTAGTGAACCAGAAAGAGTTTTTCCAACAATCGACAATGATTTCATGGTTATCAATAGATTGTTAATTCTAGACTTATTTTTAACCGAATTCAAATTCCATCATTTGCTGTGTCGAAATTCGAACCCTAGTACTCAGAACATGAGCTGAGTTTCTGGATTAATAGTCTAGCGATAATGCTACTAAGCAATCACCTCTCCAAGTTTAAGGGAATTTCCTTTGGCTCCTTTACCTTCACTACTAGGTAGTCGCAAGTCTGAAACATTAGCTTTGATTTTCGCGCTCCTCAGATATTGCCCGACCTGTTGAGTTTTTCCAACATTTTCTGTTTTAACATCAGGTTTCCAGCACCCGTAGAATTTTGCTGTTATATCTTAGAAGAAGGACTGCTTCTAACAACACTTAGCTGCTGATGTGTGTTCATGTCTACACATCACTCCACTCATCCTTTAGTTCCACAGGCAGTTTCAATTAACCGTGAGTTTCAATAATACAGGACAATGCAACTTTCAAGAAAATGGAGTGATATTAATTGTTGACAACATTGTTTCAAATGATGCCTCATAATACTACACACTTTGGAGACTCTACTATTTTGTATGGAATGAAATGTGTTAGAATGCTTCCAGTCACTTCAGTAATGATATAACATCAGTAATGATCAATTGTTTTGTGCCTAAGGGCTCCTAATAACAGCCCAACTCCGTGATTTCATTCAATCAACTTGCCACAGGTCTTTTGTTTAGATGTTTCTTTGCCCAAGAGAAATAAATGCTTGTTTTAACTAACATAATAAATTGCAACTGATTAGGAGAGCATCAGAAAATACAGAGGAATATAGGATTGGACAAGGAAATGAGACAGATCATTCAGCCCATGTGGCTAGTCTCCAAAGCATGTTGGCACAGTGGATAGCACTGCTGCCCCATGGTGCCAGGTGCCTGTGTTTGATTTCCAGGGATTGCTACCTGTGCGGAGTTTGCAAGTTTTCCCCATGTCTGTGTGGGTTTCCTCCCACAGTTTGAAAGATGTGCTAATTAGATTTATTGATCATGCTTAATTCTCCCTCAGTGTGCCCGAACAGGCACCAAAGTATGGCAACTAAGCAATTTTCACAGCAGCTTCCTTGCAGTGTTAATGTTAACCAATTTGTGAAACGAACAAACTCAGACTTAAATTTAAACATTTGAGGAATCACACTCACTAAGCTATGTATCGTTCAATGCCTCCTCTATCTAATATCTCTAAAGTTGTCAGTTGAATTTCCCATCACCATTATACAAAGGACAATTAGACAGTGACACTATGGTTAGCACTGCTGCCTCATCGCAACATGGACTGGGTTTGATTCCTGGCGAGTGAATCTGTCTGTGTGGAGTCTGATATTCTTCCTGTGTCTGTGTGGGTTTCCTCCAGGTGCTGCAGTTTCCTCCCTCAGTCTAACACGTGCAGATTAGGTTAATTGGCCATGCTAAACTCTCCCTCAGTGTACCCAAACAGGTGCCGGAGTGTGGTGACTAGGGGATTTTCACAGTAACTTCATTGCAGTGTTAATGCAAGTCTATTTGTGACACCATAAATAAATAAGGATGTGCAACCTGCTGCACTGAATAATTATGGATATTAGAACAATTCCTAGACTGAGATTAGTAGATTTTAGTTAGGTAAAAGTATTAAAAGATATTGAAGCAAAGGAGTATATACCAGGAGTTGAGGTTCAGATCAGCCAAGATCTAATTGAATGATGGAATCCGGGATGCAAAATGATCTGCTACTAAAGTTCATCCTGACCTTTTGAGGCTGTCAATTCTTCACATTCACATTTTTGTCTATGAAGTATGAAGTTGTTCACCTTGACCCTTCTAGGTTTAATCCCATAGAGATGCAAATCAAATCATATTAACTAAAGTGATTGGAACTGAGTAAGCCATGCAACTCCTTCAACCAACTAAATTACGGCTGATATGACCTCAGCGCCATTTAATTGTCTCTGCAAATTCTTTCAGAGCTTTACAAAATGGTATGTGGTGATTGTCCCTTTAACAGTAAAACAGCAAAGTACGGGTCACCTGGCTTGGGAACAAATTGGGATGTAGAGAAGGTGGTCAAAAGAGAAAATGTCAGAAAATCTCAGCAGGTCTGGCAGCATCTGTAAAGAGAGAAAAGAGCTGATGTTCAGAATCCAGATGGCCTTTTGTCATCTGGACTCTGAACATCAGCTCTTTTCTCCCCTTACAGATGCTGCCAGACCTGTTGAGATTTTCCAGTGTTTTCTCTTTTGGTTTCAGATTCCAGCATCCGCAGTAATTTACTTTTATTTCTATAGAGTAGGTAATCACCCCAGGGCTGGAATCTTTTTGTAGGCAGGAGACAAGTAGAAGATTAGATGCAGTCGATTGGCTGCTGTACTCCTGTACAGCTCTTCTATAGGTTAAATCCTTTGTGTTACTAATGAAGTCTGTGAAAGTGCATCTGGTGATGAGGATAAATTAGCACAACATTTCCTTTGGCCCAACATCTGTGAGTATCCTGTTTTAAACAGTCTGAAAGAAAAATTTACTCAAAAGCCTCCCTTTGGGCACATAGGTCCATTAGAGACATTGAGATATTGCCAGAAAGTTAAAGCAGAAAAGATGGACAGTCACAAAATGCATGAGCAATGGAGAGAGCTCTGCAAAACCCCTGGGTTAGAATCCACAATAACAAAAGAGAAATGCAGAAATAAACCACCACTTACACTGTAGGCCAGGAGGCAAGGCAGATTGGCAGGTTCAGTACATCAAAGAGACTGAGGGACAGATATAGAACAAACCTGAATTAGCTGTTAGATTAGAAATGTATGGAAAACAAAATAAGAGAAATCAGATGTAGCAAAAGCTGTGGCTTTAAGTTAAAAATAGAACTAAAGAAAAATATACAAAGAGTTATTTATAGAGGATATTTGTAGAATCCCTATTGTGCAGAAGGAGGCCATTCAGCCCATCAAGTCTGCACTGACATGATTCCAGCCAGGCTCTATCCCTGTAACGTGTATATTTACCCTGCTAATCTGCCTGATCCTAATGGACAATTTAGCACAGCCAATGCACCTAATTCACACATCTTTGGATTGTGGGAGGAAAACGGAGCACCTGGGGAGGATGTGCAAACTCCACTTAGACAGGCACTTAAGTCAGGAATCGAACCTGGTTTCCTGGCGCTGTGAGCAGTATTAACCACAGTGCCATCATGCTGCCTAAAAATGCTACAAAAATTAAGAAAAAATAAAGACAGTGTTTGAAGTGAAAAAGAAAAAGAAATCCCAAGTTAACTGTAGTTTGGAGTCCTGAAGCAAGGAAAAATCAAGGAGCTAAAACTGACCATCTCCCAGTGACAGAGCAAAGCCCATGGGAGTCTAAGGGCAGCAATGCCTGCACTGATAGACTGTCATCAAAATAAGTTTTCAACCTGTTTTTTAAAAAAAGTTTAAACATTTTAAAAATAACCTCAACAACATTGGGTCTCCAAGTGAAATTGATTAAAAAAAAACATATCAAAAAGCTAAAAAAGAATCTCCAAATGGCCAAAAAAAGAAACTTGAAATATTGTTGAAAGGATTGTTAAAAGTGAAATTTCTAAAAATTCATATAAGGAACAGCCAGATTCCCACTAAAACTTCAAAATTGCAAAAACAAATACAGAGGGAAAGCTAACAGCAGCTGACAATCAACTAAAAGAACATTCTTAAAACGGTAATGCATTTCAGATCATAATGCACCTAAAATGGCAATGAACTTTAAGTGGCAAGAACAAATAAGCAAAAACAGATATGGACAGGAAACTTGGCGAAAACCCCAGATAGAGGACAACTCACAAATAGAGCCGTAAGCAAGACTTAATAGCAGACCTCAGAAAGAAGACAATAGGAGATTCTAGAAAGTGGGCAAAAGCTGACCCAACAAGGAGAGCAATAGATGATGGAAGGAGGACTCCATGGAAGTAAGTAGTAGTAAACTGCCTGTGCCAGACGAGGTAACCATTACTGTAGTGCCTGTTAATGTCCATCTTTTGGAAGCATCCAGATGATGGATTGTGTTGATACAATACAGAAAACTTCTCAATGGCTCAATTTTGACTGTCCAACTCATCACATAACGTTCAAATAGAATTCAGGACTGAGCAACTTGGTTGATTGTATAAAGGAGTTAAGGGGAGAGGGAAGTGATGATTTGTGATGATTGTTCCTTTCAGGGCAACATAGCAGAGTAAGGGAAGACTTCTGCCTTGGGGAACCAATTGGGATTGTGCAATTATTTTGGAGTGGAGTCCTCTATTAAGCAGGAGACACATGGGAGACTAGGCGCAGTAAGGTGGCTACTGCACTGCTAACTTGACATCTGTGTTAATATGCACAATCTTCTTGGAGATCCTCTCCACTGGAGCCAGTGGTTTGTAGTGTCGGGGGTAGTCATGATGTAGCGATGTTGGTGTTGGACTGGGTGGGCACAATAAGAAGTCTCATAATACCAGATTTAAGTTCAACAGACTTATTTGGAATCACGAGCTTAGGGAGCATTGTTCCTTCATCAGGCGCTGCTCTTTCATCACTCATCTGATAAATGAGCAGAGATCTAAGAGCTCATTATTTCAAATAAAGCTCTTGGACTTTAACCTGATGTTGTGAGACTTCTTACTGTGCACACCCCAGTCCAGTGCCAGCATCTTCACATCACAGTACCACTGTACAGTTCTCCTTATCAATTAAATCCTTTTATGTTTCAAATGAAGTTTGCAAAACACATCATTACAATTACTTAACGATTTCAATCTTGGAAATTTCAGTTGACCCAACATACAAAGCTCTCTGGAATGAGTGCTTCAGATTTCTACTATGCTTTGTATGAAAGTGTACTTCTTAATTACACAAATTCTAATTAGAAGATTCTGTTGCCTTCTACTGGATTACTCCAGCAGAGTGAAATAGTTTATCTAGAACTGCCCAGTTGAGCCTGTTATCATTTGGAACACCTTCATTAGATCACGGATGCAGAAACCTCTTACTCTTTGTCAGTGTTGAATCCAGCATGTCTCATTGAACCTGGAGTTTGTTTCAATGAAATGCTCCAATTGAGTCTGCTTAGTCCATTACATAAATTAATTCAATGTCTGAACTAATTACACGTGAAGTTATGTGGCCTCTGCAGTTTATAATTACATTCTCATTCCGTGCGAAAAAGGAAAATTGATCAAAGGATTTCGCAACACTCAACTGACAAATTTAATCAACTCTGCTTCTCATGTTCATCCTTCTTCTTACTTCACATGATCTATCTACAACCTTTCCTTTCTTTGAGTTCTCTGTTTTCATTTCTGGGGATAGGCTATCCGCCTCCTCTCGGCACAACTTTTGTTTCTTTCCTTTTCTCATTAACATCTCCGCTTTTGCCTGGCACCATTAATTTTTTTATCATTTAACCTCCCAATCTTCTCCATTGCAGACCTTCTTGTTGCTTCTGACGTCTCTCTCTCTCTCTCTCTATTTCTCTCCCTGTCTCTGAATACCTATTCGATCTTTGGGCAGCATGCTAACACAGTGGTTAGCACTGCTAACAGTGCCAGGGACGTAAGTTAAATTCCTGGCTTGGGTCAGTATCTGTGTGGAATCTACACATTCTCCCCGTGTTTGCGTGGGTTTCCTCCGGGTGCTCTGGTTTGCTCCCACAGTCTGAAAGAGCTGCTGGTTAGGAGCATTGACCATGCTAAACCCTCCCTCAGCGTATCCAAACAGGCGCTGGACTGTAGCGACTAGGGGCTTTTCACAGTAACTTCATTGCAGTGTTAATGTGAGCCAATTTGTGACATTAATAAATAAATTTTAAACTGAAAAGATCTCCTGCGTTTTCTGTTTTGATGAGAGGATACCAACCAGAAACAATGTTGCTGCCTAATTTACGAAATATTTTCAGCACTTCCTATTTTTGCTTCAGAGTTCCAGCATCCAATGTTTTGCTTTTGTTTTCATCCTTCTATCTTGCTGTTTAACAGTGTTGCCACTGTTGAAAGAAATGCCTACTATTTGTTTATTGGGGTGTATTCTTTGTCCACCAGAAAGGTGTAACTATTGAGGTGTGTGTGTGGGGGTGTGTACGTGTGTGTGTGTGTGTGTGTGGGGTGGTGTGGGGGGGGTGGGGTAGTTGAAGGGGGAAGGAAGGTGACAGAAAGGTGTAGTGGGGAGATTAAGGGGGGATTTCAAAGCCACACTGTGGACCCTCCCTGCACCGCCATGGAATTCCAAGGTAAATTCTACATCACCTGGTCAATTGCCCTATACTGGAAACTATCCAAAAATTAGATTTCAATCGTAAGCTTTGGACGGTTCCAACTAGATTAAAACCACTTCTGACTTTAGGATAACTGCTGTAGAGACCCACACTAACCTCTTCACTGACCCCACTACGCCCCAAACCCCTATGGCACTTCCCCCCCACCATCTGACTAATGTCCCCATGGAGTCTCCCCATTCCTGTGAAGAAAGTGAACCCCCACTGCATTTCCTCCCCTCCCACAGCATTCCCCCCATTTTACAGGATTCAACTCCCTCTCTCGAGAAACTGCCCCAAATCTGCGTTCTTTCCACCCTCTCCCCTACCCAAGGACCGATTCTCGACTTTCAATGTGCCCCTCACCAAAGCCAAACCTTAGCAGAAACCATCTCCCCAAGGGCTGATTTAATCCAACCTCCCCCCACCCACTGAGGTTGGATCTCCACTGAAACGTGACTTGATCTAATTCCCCCTTCCCAAGGCCCAATCTAATGTGTCTGAGTCAGATCCAACCCCAACATCCGAGATCCGAACAAAACGTCTGAGACCCAACTTGACCCGACCCTCAATTAAATAACACTCAATTCATGCTCTTCAATTTAATTTCTCCCCAGTGTCCTATAGTTAAGAAGGTCTACCAACACCTCTACTTTCTGAGGAACAAAGAACAGCACAGCACAGGAGCAGACCCTTCAACCCACCAAGTCTGTGCCGAAACAGATGCTTCTCTAATCTAATATTTTCTTGCCTCTATATGGCCCATATCCCCTAATTCCTGCCTACCCATGTGTCTATCCAGATGCTTCTTGAATGTTGTTGTAGAATCTGCTTCTACCACCCTCTCCAGCAGCATGTTCTAGGCATTCACCACTCTCTGTGAGAAAAATTCACCTTTAAAATCTCTTTTAAACATTCCCCCTCTCACTTGCAACTTATGCCCCTGAGTAATTGACCCTTCGACTCTGGGAGAAAGACTCTGACTGTCCACACTATCCAAGCCTGCCAGAACCTTGTAAATCTTTAACAGGTTCCCCCTCATCCTCCGAAGATCCAATGAAAACAATACAACTTTGTTCAATCTTTCTTCATATCCATACCCTCCAAACCGGGCAACGTCCTGGTAAAATCCTTTCCAATGCATCAACGTCTTTCCGGTAGTCAGGCGACCAGAATTGCACACAAAACTCCAAGCGTGGCCTAACCAAAGTCTTATATAGCTGAAAAATTATTTTCCAATTCATATACCCAATGCCCTGGCTGATGAAGGAGGCAAATGAAATCTGGCATGTCCACTACGACTCTCACTAACTTTTACAGTTGCATCATAGGAAGCATTCCCACTCTTTCCTAGACTGCAAGAAACTACAAAGAGACATAAACATTGCCAAATCTGTCAACCAAACCAATCTCCCATCCATTGATTCTGACTACACTTCCTGCTGCCTCAGAAAACCAGCCAGCATAATTAAGGATCCAATGAACCCTGGACATTCTGCCTTCCACCTTCTTCCATCAGGAAAAAAAGATACAAAAGTCTGAGGACACATACCAACAAACTCAAGTACAGCTTCTTCCCTGCTGCCATCAAACTTTTGAATGGCCATTTCACATATTAAGTCGATCTTCTCTGCACCCCAAATTTGATTGTAACACTGCGTTCTGGAACCTCTCCTTTCTTTCTCTATGAATAGTATGTTTTATCTGTATAATGGGCAAGAAACAATACTTTTTGCTGTGACAGAAATAAATCAAATCAAATCAAATCAAACATTACCTTATGTTTCCTGCCATGGGGTGTCATAATGAAGGCTTGTATGATCTCCAATCCTGGATGATCTGTAATATTTCCAATAAGTTACAGGCTTTGGATCCATTACAATCTCTGCTAACTGCCTTTCCTTCCCATTTCTTTCAAGTAGTATCTCAATGTCCTATCCTCACATCAGTTTAGCTTCTGACCCCATCTTCTCCCTAATAGAAAACAGCACCTTCTTCCATTTCCACTACACTGTCTGCCTCTGCTTCAGTTCTTGAAAGCCTGGCCCATATCTTCGAGATTTCCAGGCTGGTCTATTCCCATTCCTTCTGGCTAGCCTTTCCATTCTTCACTCACACTCTCATATGTGTAGCACATTCTCCCCATATCTGGGTGGCATGGTGGCACAGTAATTAACATTATTTCCCCATAGTGCCAGGGGCTTGGGTTTGATTCCCATCTTAGATGATTATTTGTGTGGAGTTTGCACATTCTCCCCGTATCTGCATGGATTTCCTCTGGGTGCTCCGGTTTCCTTCCCCAGGCCAAAATGTGTAGGCTAGGTTGATGGGCCATGATAAATTACCCCTTAGTTTCCTGCGGTGTGTAGGTTAGGGAATTAGTAGGGTAAATAATCAGGGTTACAGGGATAAAGCCTGGGTAACATACTCTGTCAGAGAGCTGCAGATTTAATGGGGCAAATGGCTTTCTTCTGCAATGTGGGATTTTCTGATTCTATGGGTAGGTTGGGTGGATTGGCCCTGGTAAATGCATTGGGTTATTGGGATAAGATAAAATGGAGGGGTCAGGGCTTGGTTAAGTTGCTCTATTGGAGAGTTGATGTTGAATCTATAAAGATCCTATAGATTCTACTGTTCATCTCTCAATTTCTTCTGGCTTCTCTGGTCAACCTGTCACATCACCAAATCTGCGGACTTCAAATGTCGACACATTAAATAATTTGCTGCCCGTTTTCTGACTAACTCATCCCTCACTCCTTTGCTCTCTGACCTACAACAGCACCCCATCTCCCAATGTACAAATTCAAAATTTCATGTTTACGCTTAAATCTCATACGGCCGTACCACTCTCTGTCTCTGCAACCTCCTCCAGTTCTACAAACCCACGGCCCATCAAATTCCACTCCATGACTTGTGTATTCATCCCCCTTGCCTCTACTCAGCTCTCCCAAAAGCCCTGTCGCAAGAGATTGTGACAGTGGGCATGAAAGACAAATGCAATCAAAGACACGGAATAAAGCGGAGCAATTGATCTGCACAATTCAGTTTGTAAGAGTGTCAGTTTTAGTGTGGAATAAATCCCAGGCCCAACATTGAGTTTCAATCTATTCCTCATTAAAGCGTTTCAGCAGTTTTGAAGACCGTGAAATTAAATACAGCTGTCCTTTCTTTGAAAGTACACCAAATTCACTCTGTTTGCTAGCTCCATTGCTTTACAGAGAGAGCCTTGAATTACTGATTGACTGAGAGGATGCTTTCTGAAGTTGCCTCTCCAGATCCTCCTCAGTCCCCTGTAAATCTCTTCATCAGATGGATAAACTATTACACTATTTGTAAACTGTAGGCACAAGGCTGGAATTCCGTATCAGATGGCTGGCTGCACTGACAGTTTCAGCCTGCTTTCTTGAGAAATAGAACGAAGCTTCAGCGAGTCGTTTGCTTGTCTTGTGGCGTGAGTGAAGTTAATCAGGAGCAAGGTCTTCTGCAGTACAATTCTCGAATTGTGTACTGTCTATTCTTTGTCAAATAGACGCGAAATTGAACTCCATCAGTGAATGACTTAGGTTCAAGGTTCTTTATTAAAACTGCCCGAGAAGCTACCCTTGGCAAGCATCAGAACGAAAATACCATCTGTGCTTCCATTTGCTTTCTCATCATCATTCGTTAGCGCATTAAATGTCATCCTGAAGTTTAGCAATCTGAGCTTTAAACTCAAGCCATGGCCCCAGCTATGTGTAAACACCACTTTCAGTGTCAAATAGTGACAGACAGGATGCCTTTAGCAGTCTCAGTTGCCAAATTATATCGTATGGCCTCATGTCACTTCCACAGAACGACCACTTTCACTTCACTGAGCAGCTGTGTTGCCAACTCTGTTTTGATGTATTCCTGGAGCTTTCATCATTACAACCTTTTACCTCAAATACCCCACACCCAGCTGAGAGGACCTTTTCTCTCTGTCTCCAATGTTTTTGCAAATAATGGGAAAAAAGTGCCCCCAGGATAGGAGAAAGACTCAGACGTATTTTAATGCCTCGACGATATTCTGCTTGTGTTGCCAACAACATATTCATGGAAAGTAATCTTTAATTGCTGAAGGATCCAATCTAACGCTGAGGTGTTGGTCTATCTAACATTGAGGGATATCAGTACTGTAGAGGAAGGGGTATTCTTTCACTGTGTTATTATCAAACTTTTGTAGAACCCAGATGTGATTTTGTGGTCACCTTTTATTTACCCATCTCAAGCATGTTAGAGATAGAAAAGACAACTTAGAAATACGATGGGGTGAAATTCAATTTAAGCAGTGAAAAACCCTTACTTGTGCTCCCTACAGAGAAGGTAGTGGCATAGTGTTAATGTCATTGGACCAGTAAATCAGAGGTGAGGATAAAGCTCTGGGGTCCCAAGTTCGAATCCCACCATAGTCGATCGTAAAAGTTGAATCAATAAATAAAAAATCTACAATTAAATGACCAATGGCAAACATGAAATCATAAAACCTTGGTTAAGCCACATTTGGAATCTTGCATGCAGTTCTGGTCACCACATTATCAGAAGGACATGGAAGCTTTGGAGAGAGTGCAAAAAAGGTTCACCAGGATGTTGTCTGGTCTGAAGGGTGTTGCCTATGAGGAGAAGTTGAATAAACTAGATTGTTTTCACTGAAAAGACAGAGGTTGAGGGGAGACCTGATAAAGGTCTACAAAACAATGAGAGGCTTTGACAGGGTGGACAGGGTGACCAATGCTGACCAATCAACATTGGTCAGCAAGTAGATTCTTATTAGTGGAGGTGTTGGTATGGAAAATGCTTGAGTTGATGTTGACTAACATTTAACTACAAAATCTAAACAAGTACAGCTTAAAGTTTTTAATTATTAGTATCAAAAATAGGCTTACATTAACATTGCAACAAAGTTACTGTGACAATCCCCTAGTTGCCACATTCTGACATCTGTTTGGGTACACTGAGGGAGAGTGTAGTATGGCCAATGCACCTAGCATATCTACTGGAGTATGAGAGGAAACCGGAGCACCCAGAGGAAAACCACGCGGACACGGGAAGAATGTACAGACTCTGCACAGATAGTGATACAAGCTGGGGTATCAAACCAGGGTCTCTGGCACTGTGAGGCAGTCAAGTTGACCACTGTGCCACAGGGCCTTTCCTTGACAAGTAACTTGCCATAACTTGAGTCTGATTGGTCAAACCATTGCCCTGAGTGCAAGATGCAAAGTTTTAGCATGAGTCCTTTTTTTCAGCAATACTTTTTTTAAAAAAAGCAAGTTCTGAATGCCTTGATGTTGTGAGGAGTGTTACTAAAGCAGTTTTTTTCACTCAATCAACATCACTGAAAATGAATTATCTGATCATTGTCACATTTCTGTTTGTGGGAATGGCCATGTATAAATTGCCTGTTGCAGTTCCCATATTGCAATAGTGAATGGACTTTTAAAGCACTTTATTGACGGAAGTGTGCTTGGGATTGGTCATTCTAAGGTCATGAAGTAAATAACGAATACATAAATGCCAGTTTATTCTTTACTTAATGTTGTTTGTGCATTCACACAGTTTAATAAATTTATATCTGCTCTCACGCTTGGAAGCAACTGTGCTGATTTTGCCCAAGTGTTGTAAGTGGAACAATGATTTGATTTGATTTGATTTATTATTACCACATGTATTAGTATCGAGTGAAAACTATTGTTTCTAGTGCAACCTACAGACAAAGCATAACATTCAAAGAGAAGGAAATGAGAAAGTGCAGAATACACTGTTACAGCCACAACTAGGGTATAGAGAAAGATCAACTTAGTGCAAGGTAGGTCCATTCAAAGACAACAGCGGGGAGAAAGCTGTTCTTGAGTCATTTGTACGTGTCGTCAGACTTGTGATCTTTTTCCCGATGGAAGAAGTTGGAAGAGAGAATGTCCAGGGTGTGTGGGGTCCTTAATTATGCTGGCTGCTTTGCCAAGGCAGTGGGAAGTGTAGACAGAGTCGATGGATGGAAGGCTGGTTTGTGCGATAGATTGGGCTACATGCACGACCCTTGTAATTCCTTGTTGTTTTGGGCAGAGCAGGTGCCTTACCAAGCTGTCATACAACCAGAAGGAATGCTTTCTATGGTGCATCTGTAAAGGTTGCTGAGAGTCTCAGCTAACATGCTAAATTTCCTTAGTTTTCTGAGAAAGTAGAGGCATTATTTGCTTTCTTAACTATAGCGTTGGCATGGGGGGACCAGGACAGGTTGTTGGTGGTCTGGACCCCTAAAAATTTGAACTTCTTGACCATTTCTACTTTTTTGTTTTTATATAAAAGTTTCTATAGTGCATAGAGACTTTCTACATAATCAATGATGCATCTCATTTTTTCACCTTCCTCAAACATAACTCCACTAAGATGCTTTTATTTAAAACATTTTGATTACCTATCTAGATATTTGTTTGTATGGTTTGGTGCCAAATTTCATAGAATTATAGAATGATTACAGCACAGAAGGAGGCCATTCAGCCTATCATACCCATGCTGGTTCTCTGAAGGTGCTACTTCTCTGTCTTCTTCCTATTAGTGCTACACATTCTTCCTTTTCTAATAATGAAGGCATTATGGATTGATGTAGCACAATACTTTATAAAATTCCTGTGAAGTAATTTCACAACTTGAATGCCACCACAGTTGCAGGCAATGCAATCCAGATCCTAATCCCTTGCTACATGAAAAAAGATTTTCTTCATATCGCCATTGCTTCTCCTGCCAATCAGATTAAATCTATGCCCTCTGCTTCTCAATCCTTCTACCAATGAGAATGGTTTCTCATAAGCTACTCTATTCAGACTCCTCATGATTTTGAACATCTCCATCAAATCTCTTTTCAACCTTTTCTTCTCCCAGGAGAGCAGTCTCAACATATCTGAACTTCTCCACTCTGAAACATTCATGCAAATCTTTCCTGTACTCTCTTCCTGACTAAATGTCAAAACTGGACCCAAAACTTCAACTCACATATTTACCCTGCTAATCCCCTGACACTAAGTGGCAATTTAGCTTGGCCAATCAACCTCTGGTCGGGATCAGTTAATAATTAACAACAGTCCCATGATGGGAATTTTGGGACAAATGAACAAAATCCGGAAAAAGAACAGCTATGTATACTTATATAGCACCTTTAACTTAATGGAATTTTCCAAGGTACTTCACAGGAATTTTATAAAATATTGTGCTACATCAATCCATAGACAGTGATTTTAGATCACATGACCAAAACCTTGGTGAACAAAGTAGATTTAAGGTATGTCATCAAGGAGGAAACTGAGGTGGAGAGAGGAGATGATGGGGGAGAGGGATAGGAAGGGAATTCCAGAGCTTGGGGTCGGGGTAGATATAGGCATGGCCACTGATGGTAGAGCAAATAAAATCATAGTGACACAGTGGTTAGCAGTGCTACCTTACAGCACAAGGAACCTGGGATTGATTCCTGGTTTGAGTCACTGTCTGTGTGGAGTTTGCACATTCTCCCTGTGTCTGCATGGGTTTCCTCCAGGTGCTCCGGTTTCCTCCCATAGTCTGAAAGACATGTTGGTTAGATGCATTAGTCATGCTAACGTCTCCATTAGTGTATCCGAACAGGCGCTGGAATGTGGTAACTCGGGGAGTTTCACAATAACTTCATTACAGTGTTTATGTAAGCCTCTAATCAATAAACTTAATAAATGTAGAGGAACAGAGCAATCTCAAAACTTTCTTTTGGAGAAAGTTGCAGCTTTAGAGAGGATGAGGCTGTGGAGGGATTTGAAAACAAGGATGAGGATTTTAAAATGAAGATGCTACTTCACTGGGTGCCAGTGTAGTTCAGCAAGCACAGGGATCTAGGGGAATGGGTCTCTGTGTGAGTTATGACTGGGAACAGCAGAGTTTTTGATGGTCTCAGGGAGAGTTCAAAGTGGATGAACAACAAGGACTGGGCTGGAATAATCGAGTCTAAAGCTTATGTAAGCACATACGTGTAAAGATGTGTGGGTTAGATGGATTGGTCATGCTAAATTGCCCCTGAATGTGAGGAGAACTAGCTCGGGTAAATGCATAGGATAAGGCCTGGGTAAGATTGTGGCTGGTGCAGACTCAATGGGCTGAATGGCCTCCTTCGGCACTGTAGGATTCTATGATTCAATGAATGAGGGTTTTAAAGAGGTAGGCTGGAATTCTCCGAACGTTGACACCAGTGGGATTCTCCAGTCCCCCTGGCAATGCAACCTGTCTGTGGGTTTCCCGCCAGCATGGGGTGATATCAATGGGAGCTCTCATTGACAGCAGTGGGATCGGAGATTTCCACCACTAATAAACAACGCACCACCTCCCATTGGCAGGAAAATGCAGGGGAGGGTGGGAAATCTCACTATTAAATTTTAAGGAGGGATTTAGAGGAGAGAATGGGACAGAGGGAGAATAGGAGAGGTTGAGAGAAGGGATTCCGGGAGTGTTGTTTGTGATTGGGTTAAGAGCTGTGAAATGATACCAAATTGAATTTCTAAACACAGCCTCGAGGGTACCCTTGAGAACTGCCTGACAATCATTATTGTGCTGTTAGTGCATCTTCTGTGGAGGAGGAGGACAAAAATCAATGTAGATCGCAGATTATTCATACCCAAGTATCTGCAGCTATCGAAAACCAATAATAGCACGTGGATTATATCTTATTTAATGTTATGGCTTTTAGTTTATTTTTAAATCGACTTAAGCCCTTAAAGCTGTCTTGCTGAGTGTTCACACGATGCTGTCGGAATAAGAAATGATGGGCAGGATAACACCAGTCTGTCTGCCGTGTCATTCCACGCTTCTACTTAGTGGAATGTAAAAGTTAAACATTTCTTCCGCTCTTCCCTCAGTTGCCAACCACACTGGAGGTGGCAAACAAAGGTTGGCACGGTGGTGCAGTCATTCGCACTGCTGCCTCACAATGGCTGGGACCCAGGTTCGATTCCCAGCTTGGGTCACTGTCTGTGTGGAGGTTGCACATTCTCTCCATGTCTGTGTGGGTTTCCTCCAGGGTTTCCAGTTTCCTCCCACAGTCTAAAGACATGTGCTGGTTAAGTGCATTGGTCATGCTAAATACTTCCTCAGTGTACCTGAACAGATGCAGGAGTGTGCCAACTCAGGGATTTTCACAGTAACTTCATTGCTGTGTTAATGCCAACCTATTTGTAACACTAATAAATAAACTTAAAAACAGTAAGGAAAAGATTATTACTGTGGAAAATCCTCTCTGACCTCTACCTCATTCGACATGAGTCCAAGCGACCACAAAAAATTAGAGAATAATGCAACACAGAAGGAGACCATTGCGTCATTTCCAGCTTTCTTAAAGTGCAATCTGGTTTGCCTCACTGCTTCTGCCAACCCCTACCCCCACATTTTTCTTCATGTCACTTTGCTTCTTTGGCCAATCACCTTAATTTGATGCACACAGTGAGTTAAGGATTAGTTATAAAGACACTTAGCTTCTGCTAAAGATAACTCAACGGCCAGACAGTGCAAACAGTTCAGAAGTACATTTCACTACATGTGTTGCAGGAGAAGTACCAAAGTCCACAGCACAGGCCATTATCAAGGGTGAGAAAAAGTATGAGACATAGTAACTCAAAAAGGCAAGATGATAGTAAGTTGGATCATTTTTAAATTACAGCCTTGAATATTCCAATCCCATCCTGGTTGGTCATCGATCTTCCACCCTCTATAAACTTGAGTTCAACTGCAACTGCTGGCCATTGATAAGGTTGTTAGGAAGGCATATGGAGTCTTAGCTTTTATTGGTAGGGGGACTGAATTTCGGAGCCGCAACATCACGTTGCAACTGTACAAAACTCTAGTGCGGCCGCACTTGGAGTATTGTGTGCAGTTCTGATCCCCGCATTATAAGAAAGATGTGGAGGCATTGGAGACGGTACAGAGGAGGTTTACCAGGATGTTGCGTGGTATGGAAGCAGGTCTTATGAAGAGAGGCTGAGGGATTTGAGGTTGTTTTCGTTAGAAAGAAGGCGGCTAAGAGGAGACCTTATTGAAATATATAAGATGATTAGAGGTTTAGATAGGGTGGACAGTGATAGCCTTTTTCCTAGGATGGAGAAAGCTAGCACGAGGGGACATAGCTTTAAATTAAGGGGTGGTAGTTATAGGACGGATGTCAGAGGTAGGTTCTTTACCCAGAGGGTAGTTAGGGTATGGAATGCCCTGCCTGCGGCAGTTGTAGATGCGCCAAGTTTGGTGGCATTTAAGAAGTTAGTAGATAAGTTTATGGACGAAAAGGGAATGGTTTAGGTTAGAGGGTCATTGCTTTTTCCTAATTGGTCGGCGCAACATCGAAGGCTGAAGGGCCTGTTCTGCGCTGTAATGTTTTATGTTCTATGTTCTATGTTCTATATCCTGATTTATACCAAAACCTGCTCACTCATCATCACAATGCAATAATTTTGAATTGTTGAAATGTTGGAAACAAGGCAGCCAACCTAGACACAACATTTCCTCATAAACAACAAGATAATTATTTTCCAGATCAACTGCTTCTTGGATAAAGTTTAAATCATTAATGTTGACAAAGACAAGTCATCGACAATTGAAGACGTTATGAGCAGCACGGTGGCAGAGCGATTAGCACAGGTGCCTCACAGCACCAGGGGCCTGGGTTCGATTCCCAGATTGGATCATTGACTGTGTGGAATCTGCATGTTCTCCCCATGTCTACGTGGGTTTCCTCTGACAGCCAACGTTTTGTGCCTGCATGACCTCAAAGTAAAAGTTTATTTACTAGTCACAAGTAAGGCTTACATTAACACTTTGAAGAAGTTACCTTTTGACGGAGCTAAAGTCAAAGAAAATAGGATGAGATTTATACTGTACAGATGGGGGAGAGTTAGTCTTGTGATTGGCCAAGATGTCCGAGACAAAAGGAAACCTCCTCCCCCCATCCCCCACTTCCTCCCACCCCCCATGACCTCTATTAAAGCCTGAATGTTTGTAAAAATCAAATACATTCACAATGTATGATATTGACATCATCACATGAGGCGATGCTTGTAGTAAATTAATGGAAATAAAATCAAGGTCGTACAGATGCATGAACATTCCAAAGTTCATATTAACATAAAGGAAAGAATTATTATTATTCAGCAAAATTATGGGATTCTGTTGGCAAAATGCCATGGCCTGGAGTTAGTTCCTCATGTTATTGAATCTCCACAAAGCAGTTGGAGGCCATTCTGCCAATCAAATCTGCACTGACTTTCCAACAGATTATCTTACCCAGCCCCACTCCCCACCCTAACCCTATCATTCCATTATGCTACTAATCCCTCTAACCTAAACATCCTGAGACACTAAGGGGCAATTTAGTATGGTCAATCCACCCGACCTCCACATCTTTGGACTGCGGGAGGAAATTGGAGCCCCCGAAAGAAACTCACGCAGAGACGGGGAGAATGTGCAAACTCCACACAGACAGTCAAAGCTGGAAATGAATCCAAGCGATGTGAGGCAGCAATGTTAATCACTGTCTCACCATGCCACCCAAGAATACTTGTAAACTCATTACATGGCTTTAATCATTGCTAAAACTTGGGGCAGAGGTGTTTTACCCACCTCGTTACAACAGGCCCAACTTTCCCTGATCTTACACACCTATCCATCAGAACAAGTCTCCACCCATCAAACTGGCCACACCATCTTTGATCCTCAAACAGGAATATACTCCATTTACACTCACCCAGGAATGAGGAAGATCTCTCAACACTGACAGTAAATTTTCAGACATAGCAGGGAACAATTTTTCTGGCCTTTTACTTGCAAGTTTTTGAGAGTTTTTTAAGACATTTAGCTTTACTGAAAACTTGTTCTTAATGGTTTTATATAACAAAAGTATAATTCATGTTGAAAATAGATTGCCAAGTCTTAAATATACGGAAACTGCAGATACTGCAGAAACATGGGAACACCGCCATCTGCAAGTTCCCCTCCAAGCCACTCACCATCCCTGACTTAGAAGTATATCGCCGTTCCTTCACAGTTGCTGGGTCAAAATCCTGGAATTCCTTCTCGAACAACATTGTGGGGCAACCCACAGCACGTGGACTGCAGCGATTCAAGAAGGCAGCTCACCACCACCTTCTCAAGGGCAGCTAGGGAAGGGCAATGAATATTGGCCAGCCAGCAACACCCGTGTCTCAAGGATAAATGAGAAAAAAAAGAACCTGATGTGCAGAATGGGAGCAGAAAATTTCAGCTGAAGAAGAAATATACTGGTGTAATTTATTTTAATTTATTTGTGGAATATGAAGGTTACTGGCTGGCCACCGTTTGTTGTCCATTCCTAATTGCCCTTGTTCAGCAGGCAATTGAGAGTCAAGCACATTGCTATGGCTCTGGAGTCACATGTAGGCCAAACCAAGTAAGGACAGCAGATTTTCTTCCCGAAAGGACATTATTGAATCAGATGGGTTTTTCCAACAATGGTTTTATGGTTATCAGTAGATATTTAATTCCAGATTTTTTTTTTAAGTGAATTCAACTGGCATGGCGGGATTTAAACCCAGTTCCTCAAACTGGGTCCCCATTAGTTGAGTTGCTAATTCATTAATAATCTAGGGATAATACCATGAGGCCAACACTTCCCTTGGATTTCTTCAGGCCTCAATTGTTTGGGTTTATTCATGTCCTGGTACAGCCATAAAACCTGTTTAAATCTGTTCTGTGAACTTGGCTGCATTTACAAAATGGGAGCAAGATCTGTTACCTCTGCATTGCAATGAAGAAGGAGACTCCAGGCCATTTAATATGTCACTTATTCAGTTGCGAGCACTCTCACCTCTGAATTGCACACTTGTTGTCCAGCTTCCACTTGAGGAACAGGTCAACAAGACCCTCTTTGGGCAGGTGTTAAAAGCGCAATGGTACTATTTAAAGTAGAGCGATTCTCCCTCATGTCCAACCTACCAAAAGAAAACACAGCATGACCAGCCATTCTGTTACACCTACAGTCTGTACACAAAATGGCCGCCAAGCTTGTGTGAAAAGATATTAGGAATGGTGCTTTAAAAGTAATTTCTGAATATTTATCAGAAATATGCTGATGTTCTAAGTAATTATACATTCCTCATTCTCAGATAGAAACTTTACAGTGCAGAAGGGGGCCATTCGGCCCATTGAGTTTGCACCTTCAACAATCCCACCTAGGCCTTATACTTGCAATTGCACATATTTACCCCGCTAGTCCCTCTAACCTATGCATTTCAGGACACTGAGGGGCAATTTACATGGCCAATGCACATCTTTGGACAGTGGGAGGAAATCAGAGCACCTGACGGAAACCCGCAGAGATACGAGGAGAACATACAAACTCCACACAGACAATGACCCAAGCTGGGAATTGAACACGGGTCCCTGGAGCTGTGAAGCATTAGTGCTAACCACTGTGCCACTATGCTGCCCCTTGTCCCCGTGCTACATTATTCTAGAAAGTCATTAGCAATAGTATAACTGTTAAAACAGTTCAGCTTACAGCTATCATTTTATATCCTGAATCAATGCAAAAGTAGCCTGCAGTATCACATTAAACACTTTAAAGTGTTACAGATATGATTACTTTGAATGTATAACTAAAAGTCAGCAAACTGCTGTTTGTACTATGGAGGACAGGCTAATTAAGCAGGAAACATAAAAAGGGATATTTCAAAAATTAGTTGGATTTTCTCAATAGATTTTTTTTGACAGGACTCTGTGTGACCCTTTGAGTCTGCATGATGGGTAGATGTTGCAAAACATCTTCTCAATCTGTCAAATAACATCAACAAAGAAATGAATGGAAATATAAATTAGGCAGCATATTGCCAATGAGAAAGCATATTGGAGATTAAAAAAAATACATTTTGTGAAAATAGCTCCTTCACAATGTACAATGGAGTTGAGATATTTATCCCCACTCACCCTGGATATTCTCTCTTCCACCTTCTTCTGTCGGGAGAAAAATACAGAAGTCTGAGAAAATTTATCGACTCAAGAACAGCTTCTTCCCTGCTGCCAGCTGGCTTTTGAATAGATCTATTGTATATTAAGCTGGTCTTTCTTTACACCCTAGACTGTAACATTATATTCTGCATCCTCTCCTTTCTTTCTTCCTTATGTACTCTATAAATGGTATGTTTTATTTGTATAGGGCACAACAAACAATATCTTTCCCAATACATAGTAAGTCAAATCAAATCAAAATCAAATCAAAAATATTCCTGGAGCATGACAGTAATTAATTCTCACTGACACAAAATTAAATACAGGGCCAGATTTAGTTTGGGACGAAGGCTTCATTATGGTCATTGAAGGTACTAGATATCTGGACTGGAGTTTTCCCATTGGTCGGGGAAAGGGGAGTTGGGAATTCATTCTGATGTCATGATCCTGCCTTCTTTATCAGCAAAGCTGACTGGAGGGATATTCATCAACTGAAGTGGGAGGCCTGTCAAGGTAGAGTTAGATCAAACCTTGGGCAACAAGATAAATAGCCTGTCCCTGTTTCCATAAATATCAACTCACTTCTTCAAAACAGGTTAAAGCTCTCCTTCCTTACAAAAGCCCCGCCCTTCCCATGTTAACCTCAACCCTTTTTGGACAATAACATTTTGAAGTCTTGACTAGTTCATAAAACAGTCAAATTAAACAAGGAATGTTCCATGTTAAGGTTAAGGTTAAGGATAGCAGGGTGCATAGTGGGTTAGCACTGCTTCTTCACAGTGCCAGGGATCCAGGTTCAATTTTCAACTTGGGCCACTGTCTGTGTGGAGTCTGCATGTTGTCCCCGTGTCTGTGTGGGTTTCCTCTGGGTACTCTAGTTTCCTCCCATAGTTCGAATGACATGCTGGTTAGGTACATTGGCCATGCTAAATTTTCCCTCAGTGTACCTGAACTGGTGCAGGAGTGAGGTAACTAGAGGATTTTCACAGCAGCTTCATTGCAGTGTTTATATAAGCCTATATGCAACTAACAAGGGGCATACACGAGATGGGTCATGAGAGGGCTGCTCTTGGATTTTTTTCGAGAGTATCCTAGTGCTTCACGTCGTTAGCATACGCTTGACCTGGACCATTTGATGGGCAACACGACAGCTCATGATTGTCGCTGTGCTGTGCAGACACATGGATTTGAGCCTGTGTCTGTGGGAGTTTGCGCATTCTTCCCGTGCTTGCGTGGGTTTACTCCGGGTGCTCCGGTTTCCTCCCACATCCCAAAGATATGCTCTTAGGCTAATTGGCAAAACAAATTCTCCCTAAATTGTCTCAAATTTGGTTTCAATCCGTAGATCTATAAACATAGACAGGGATCACGGGTAGAGGTGGGAACATCGGGGTGGTGGCGCGGGCTCATTGGGCTGAAGGGCCTGTTTCCCGTGCTGTTTTGTTCCTTGTTCTTTAATAAATAAACTTAAAATATTCTTCTAGAATTCCTTCAAAGAGATGGATGTTTAGTAGGTTAAAAATGTTGTCACTTGCCCTTTATATCAACATTCTGTTGGAGCTGGGGACTGAGGAGAGGGATGGTCAACAGAAAATCTCAGAACTGAAATGGATTTTCCTTTTTTTGCTAGGGCAAAAGTATCAAGGAATATGGAACCAATGTGAGTAGATAGAGTTAATTTGATATCAGCTATGATCTAATGCTGGCACAGTGGTTAGCACTGCTACTCCACAGCGCCGGGGGCTAGGTTCAATTCCCAGCTTGGGTCACTATCTGTGTGGAGTTTGCACATTCTCCCTGTGTCCAGGTCCTCCAATTTCTTCACACAGTCTAAAGATGTGTGGGTTAGGTGGATTGACCATGCTAAATTGCCCCTTAGTCTTGGGGAATTAGTAGGGTAAATACTGGGGGGAATGGGGATAGGGACTGGTTGGGATTGTGGTCGGTGCAGACTCAATGAGCCGAATGGCCTCCTTCTGCACTGCAGGGATTCTATGATTCTCTGAATGATAGATTGGGCCGGACGGGCAGAAAGGCCTCTTCCTGTGTTCAGCGTGTGCTACGTGTTAGGCCTGGGATGTCACCATGAATGTCAAATGGGGGAGAAAGAGTCACAGCTTCCCAATAAATTTGAAAATTAATCGAATATTCAAGAAGAAATTGGCTGCACAGTAACTGGTTGAGGAGTCACCTTGAGAATCTTTCTGAACTCATCCTTTCTGCTGCTCATCATAAAGAAACACACCTCCACTTACTCACAGAGCAAATTGTTCAATAATTTCCATTATTCATTGGCAGGGATCTGACTGCTGGGAAATCTTAGCATCTCATTGACATGTGGGGACAGAAAGCCTTTCCCTCAAATTACAGCAATCAAAATAATTTGCAGTGCACAGAACGCTATAAAGAGTATGCATTTACTTTAAATTATCACATTTCAGACAGCCAAGTATCTTAAAATAGAAATTTTTAAAAAATGTGATTATGAATACAACATTCAAAGGCAGTAACTTCTTTATCATCAGAATAATTGGCAGCTTTAGTATATTTACTGCTTCAACCTGTTCCAATGACTTGGGGTGCCTTCATGTTTTAGAGTCTTTCCATGAGTTTTGACGATGATTTGTTTATTCTGAGAGACTTGGTGTAGCCAGTTTATTGTTTTTTTTCTTGAGACAATTCATTGAGGACTATTTACAAAGAGCTCAGTGTCCACAAGTTACAGGAGACCGACTGTTCTGGGTCTTGTTCTCTCGGAGTCTGTCAATCATCCGTCTCCTGATGTCGTGCTTCCATGACCATCATGCCTTATTAGCATAACCCATTAACCCATTACTTTACTTTTACAAATTGGTACAACTGAGAGTGTGTGGTGGGGAAACCATAGAATCCAGACAGTGCAGAAAGAATCTGCGCCAACTCTCAGGTACCCCACCCAGACCCTCTCTTCCATCTTATCCCCACAACCCCCTGCATTTACTATGCCTAATTCCCCTAACTGGCACATCTTTGGACACTAAGGGGCAATTTAGCATGGCCAATTCATCTAACCAGCACAGCTTTAGACACTAAGGGACAACTTAACACGGCCAATTCATTATAGCAGCGTAGCTTTACACACTAAGGGGCAATTTAACATGTCCAATCCACCTAACCAGCATAGTTTTGGATACTAAGGGGCAATTCAACATGGCCAATCCACATAAGCAGCACAGCTTTGGACAGTAAGGAGCAATTCAACATGGCTCATCCACTAAGGGGCAATTTAGCATGGCCAAGCTATGTCACTTGCTCATCTTTGGATTGATGTGTTTTAAAGGCCTTGAATTTGTCAGCTTAGAGCATGTGGCTCCTTTGTTCAATATTTTTCTCTCTTCCCACCTGTCTCTTTCCAACCAGCTTGAAAAATGTTGGCTCCTCAAAAGCTTTGGGAGTGCGAGACCACAAGGCCATCTGTTTGGTGAAGATACTGATGGTTCAAAAGCTTCACAACAGTTTGTTTGCTGGCCTACTTCCTATTTCACTGAGTGCTTTACTAATACCTCCTCGGTGATTACTTCCATGTTTGTGTTTGAGAAGAAATGTTGCACAGAACAACTCAGTTTATAAAGGGCCAATTTCCTAATTTCTTACTTTCCAGGAATTGGTTTCTGGAAATCAGCCTCTCAAAACTCTTCCTCTTGCAAATTTCACCTCAAAATTTAAAATAGCTCTTGCTACCTTTCTCTTTGTCCAAGATTTAGATTTAATCATTGAATCATGCAGCAAGGAGGAAGTCCCTGGAGCTGTGAGGTAGCAGTGTTAACCACTGTGCCACCCTGCCGTACTGTGTTGCTGCTTGGAAGAGTGGAATGTAAGAATCGCTCTGCCTGCAAATAATGAGGAAAAGTTATCCCTAGCATTCCGTCTTGCATCTCACAGTAGCCAAACCAGAAGTCCTAGATACCAACCTTTCAGGTAGGTAGACTTACTATTTTTGATTCCACTGCTGTCATCATATACCCTCTCACATCTACTATCTCCACCTTTCAAACAGTTTTTATCACAGCTATGTTATAAATTTTCATGATGAAAGAAAGTATTCAAAGAACACAAAGTAACCATACACTTTGAATCATAGAATCATATAAATCCTGTGGGCCATTCAGCCCATCAAGTCCCTCCAACTGGGGCCCTCTAACGCAGGCCCTAACTTTAGAACTTCAAGTAGTTACCCAGATAATCCCCCTATGGCACATCTTAGGGCATTCAGGGGCAATTTAGAATGGCCAATCCACCTAACATCTTCGGATTTCGCTTTTCAATTTGTCCGTGATTTTTCTTCGGAGCAACAATGTTCTGGAAGTTTTATGTTTGGTTGCTTGAGGATAATCCTGGAGATCTGGCAAGTCAAGGAGCGAATCTGTCCGGCACCTCAGAAAAAAATAATGAGTTTCGGCAGAAAGAGAAATGGTGGCAAAAAAAGGTCCTCAAAAGTGTAGCACGTTCTGCATTTCAATGAAACAAAGGTGAGAGAAATGAGATAGCGATTAGTCCGTGCCCATTTAGTGGCTTCATTAGTCCGTGCCCATTTAGTGGCTTTAGTGATCAAAATATCAAGCATATCCCTGTGTTCCAGCCTGTGGGAGAAGCATAATAGCCGGGATCTTCTGGTTGTTTACGCTGACGGGCTTTTCCAGTCCTGCTGCAGGGAAGGAATACTCGGCTGAGTGCAAAATTCCTCACTTGCAGTTGTAGCAGAGCATGAACTGCTGGAAGATTCTGGTCAATGGAATTAACAATATTAATTGTTTATCTTCTTGGAATGCCTCATTTGATCAATCACAAAACAATATTAGAAATGGAAGAAAAAAAATACAAACTTCCAAACCTAATCGGTTCTTACATGGCTTTGCTTGATTCTCAAATCTAACTGAGGTCTAACCATGGAAGGTGGAATAAGTGGAGTAGAAGGAGAAGGGTAGGGGATTGTCTCCTTTCCATTCTAAAATTGCCACAAACTGAAGCCATCAATGCTGAGATGTGATTTTTAAGACGAGTTGGGGTAGAGACCAAAGACAATAATCAAGAGGTACCAACTGGCCAGAAGGGGCAAGAACAATTGCTTCAGGTACAATGGCAGCACAGTGATTAGCATTGCTGCCTCACAACAGTACTCTTCGTCTTCCAGTACTTCCCCAGAGCGGAGAAGCTACAACATCTTCTCCGGAGCCTTCAATATGTCATTGATGAAGACAAACATCTCACCAAGACAATCCCCATGCCCCCACTTCTTGCCTTCAAACAACCACACAACTTCAAAATTGTTTGCAGCAATCTTCAGGAGAACAGTGTCCACGACATCACACAACCTTGCCGTAGCAACCACTGCAAGACGTGCCGGATCATCGACACGGATGCCATCATCTCACATAAGATCATCCACTAGGTACACGGTACATACACTTGCAACTCACCCAATATTGTCTACCTGAAACACTGCAGGAAAGGATGTCCCGAGACATGGTGCATTGGGAAGACCATGCAGACGCTACGATAACAGATGAATGAACACCATTCGACACTCAACAGGCAAGAATGTTCTCTTCCTGTTGGGGAACACTTCAGCAGTCACAAGCATTTGGCTTCTAATCTTTGGATAAGCGTTCTCCAAGGCACTCTACACAACACACAACTGTGCAGAGTCACTGAGCAGAAACTGATAGCCAAGTTCCACACACACGAGGACAGCCTCAACCGGGATCTTGGGTTCATATCACACTATTTGTAATCGCCACGACTTGCCTAGGCTGGAAAATCTCATTAACTGTCCTGGCTGGAGACAATACATCTCTTTAACCTGTGCTTAACTTTCTCTCCATTCGCATTGTCTGAACCTTTAAGACTTGATTATCTGTAAAAACTCGCATTCCAACCATTATTTTGTAAATTGAGTTTGCGTCTTTATATGCCCTGATTGTGATCAGAACTCCCACTCACCTGATGAAGGGGCAGCACTCCCACAGCTAGCGGCTTGTTCTACCAAATAAACCTGTTGGACTTTAACCTGCTGTTGTGAGACTTCTTACTGTGCCTCACAGCACCAGAAACCTGGAGTCAATTTTTGTCTTGGGTCACTGTCAGTGCGGAGGGTGCACGTTCTCCCCATATCGCGTGAGTTTCCTCTGGGTGCTCTGGTTTCCTCCCACAGTCCAAACATACAGATTAGGTTGATTGGCCATGCTAAATTGACCCCAGTATCAGGGGGATTAGCAGGGTAATTATGTGGGGTGATGGGAATAGAGCCTGGGTGGGATTGTGGTTGGTGCAGACTCGATGGGCTGAATGGCCTCCCTCTACACTATAGGGATTCTATTCTATGATTCTAGATTAATATGAATTCTCACCAGTTCCTTCTGTCAGGTTTTTAAAGCTGCTTCTACTTAAGTCACATGTACTGAATTTGAATAATATATACAATATCTTGTCTAAGTTTGTATTTGTGACGTTTGATTATTTTCTAAAATTAGATGATATTTATCATGACCTTGGTACAAATTCAACCCCTCAATTTAAGTAAATCTTTTAAAAGCCTTCACGGTGAATTCTCCACAGCTTTGGATGTGAAAGAGATCTCCCCATCACCCCTCGCTCCCAGCCTCATCAAGCTGCAGAAGATAACCAGGGATGCAGTCTTGCCTCCCCTTATTCACGCTGGCACCTAATACCAAGGTTCTTGTCCATCCCATACACGATGCCCTGGATTGTTTGCCCAGTTTCCTCAGACACCTGGGATCACCCCCTCAAACACCCAAACCCAGACCCTGACATCACACCCATTGCAGCTTTTAGAAGGAATGCTGTTCTGAATGTTTGCTGATGGAGCTTTGGGGCAGCGTTTTTCTGCCACATCATCCAAAACCAGAAAATCCCACCCAAGGTCAGAGAATCCTACAGTGCCGAAGGAGGCCATTAGGCCCATCAATTCTGCACTGACCACAATCCCATCGAAGACCTATCTCCGTAACCCCATGCACTTACCCTAACTAAGGGGCAATTTTACTATGGCCAATCCACCCAAAATACACTGTGAAAATCCCCTAGTTGCCACACTCTGATGCCTGTTCAGGAAGAACTTAGCATGGCCAATGCATACAACCAGCACGTTTTTCAGACTGTGGGAGGAAACCAGAGCACCCAGAGGAAGCTGACGCAGATGCTGGGAGAATGTGCAGACTCCACAAAGTCAGTGACCAAAGCCGGGAATCGAACCCGGGTCCCTGACACTGCGAGATAGCAGTGCGAATCACTGTGCCACCGAGCCACCCTAGGTCAACGGACCTTTGCATGGTCTGCATCCTTCCTCATCTGCTACGATTCCCATGGCAAGCAGGATGGAAAAATTCCTCTCTTGGAATTTCCTAACTTCATGTTGTGATCCCTATTACGGTGATTATATCCGGCAATGAGGTTTCTCTGCAACACAATAAGAAGTCTTACAACATCGGGTTAAAGTCCAAAGGGTTCATTTGTTATTAAACGCCACTAGCTTTTGGAACACTGCTCCTTCATCAGATGAGTGGGTAGTTCTGATCACAAACAGAGTATATAAAGGCAAATGTTTACAAAATATTGACTAGAATGCGAGTCTTTATACCTAATTACATGTTAAAGGTGACTGGAGAGAGCATTAAGCATAGGTTAAAGAGATGTGTATTGATCCAGACAGGGCAGTAAATGAGATGTTACAAGCCCAGCTAAATCCTGGGGGCTACAGATAGTGTGACATGAACCCAAGATCCCGTTTGAGGCAGTCTTCATGTGTGCTATCAGTTTCTGCTCAGCGACTCTGCACTGTCGTATGTCATGAAAGCCACCTTGGAGAATGTTTACCTGAAGATCAGAGGCTGAATGCCCCTGACCTGTAACACCCAGCTCATCCTGAACATTTCCCAAGAGAGAAAATGCTGGAAAATCTTAGCAGCTCTGAAAGGAGAGAAAAGGGCTGACATTTTGAGTCCAGACAACCCGTTGTCAAAGCTGTACATAGCTGAACACACGCCCGCCCCCTCCCTCACCGCAATCCCCAGTTAAAATCAAGCCTAATATTCTACACACTACATTCATCAGACAGTAGCGAGAAAGAGTTACCAATTTTGGACAGAACACCTTTGAATCAGACAGTGAGGAGGACATTGAGCTGACAGGTGTTAATAACCATTTGGAGACAGTTATTTCAATAATTCAAATACAAGATAGGGTCCAAAGAATAATAATAAAAAAAATTAAAAATAACACAATGACAACAAGCCCAGACAGACCTAACAGTGAGACAGCTGGAGGTGATTACATTGAAATGTGCAAGATATGTTAGCTGATGTTTCCATTAGAGTTTTCATTCCTTTACGTGAGGATATTACTTGGGTTTTTTTTTTGTTCCTTTCCATTCTTCGATAAGAGGATTTATCACTGCAAAATTTGTTTGTCAGCCTGCCTTTTCCTACAGCGCAGTGTGGCGCTGAAACTCTAACCGAGCTCCAATCGATTTCTCCATTCGAAGATTGTCATTTCTCTTCTTCCCCTCACCTCTCAGCTTCGTTCTAGCAGCTACTATTGATGGCCTCTTTTCTCTCTGTCACTCTCTTTCACTCGTTTGCTCTCTCTCCCTCTCTCTCTCACAGCTCCCTTGGGCCTGCCTCAATTTTGAAGCCATCGGCGGAGCATCTCCAGAGTAATTGAGGAAGATTAAGATTGTCATTCTCAAGCAGGGTGAGGCACTCAGACCTGAGGCCTTTCCCTGAGAGACTTTCAGCTGACATATAAAATGGTCTAAACCCGTTACCTGTAACATATCATGAAACACATGCTGTGATTGCCAGAGGCTTTGTGTTAAGTTATTTGTGTCCTCCCATTTTGCTTGTGGTTTACACTGTGAGTTGGACTTGTTCTGACAGTGTGAAGATACTGCATAGGTTGTTTGATGTGCTGTCAACTTTTTTTTCTCTCACCCTGAGGAAAATATTTACTCTTTTATTTTAGGTATCTTCTGCTGGTTTCAGTTCTAAGCTGCCCTCACTCTATCAGTCATTGTACTTTTAAAAAGTATTTCAATGATCGTCAAACACTTTGAGAACACTTGAGGTGAAGAAGGGTCTTTCTTTCTATTTCTTCTAGAGTATGGGCATCGCTGACAAAGGCAGGCATTTATTGCCCATCCCTAATTGCCCCTGGGTAGATGATTTTTGTTGGATGATCTGTGTAGTTCTGTAGGTCTCATGAAGAGGTTCAGAGTCTTGTTTGTTTAATAATAAGGATGCAACAGTGCAGCAGGAATAGTAAAAGGCTGTCTTGCAAACAATGGTCATACGTCCCTTTGCATCATATTGTGGGCAGTGTTCTTCCCAGTGTTCAACTGGTCACAGCTATATACAAAGATGCTGCACAAGATCTAATCTAGGAGTTAGCTCCATGCTTGCCTCCACATATATCTCTATTCAGCACAAAATTGTCTCTGGACTTGGATAATGAGTTTGCGGTACATGAGTTAATACTTCTGCCTCACAGCAACCAGGGACCAGGATTCGATTCCCGGTTTGGGTCACTGTCTGAAAGGAGTTTGCATGTTCTCCCCATGTCTGCATGGGTTTTCTCTGGATACTCCGATTTCCTCCCAATGTCCAAAAGACATGCTGGTTAAGTGCATTGGCCATGCTCAGTGTGCCCAACCAGGTGTTAGAGTGTTGTGACTGGGGGATTTTCACAGTAACTTCATTACAGTGTTAATGTAAGTCTACTTGTGACACTAGTAAAAGAAAAATGTTTAAAAACCTTACATCACAATGTGGGCAATACTGTACCCAATCCTTCACTAACCCTTTCTCTGCCAGACCTGTATACTACAGTTTCGGGCTGTATGACTTCCTAAGATTGCCAGGCTGGGTCGCAATCTTAGGAAGTCACTAAGGTTATGGAAAATCAGTTTTAACTATTCCAGAGTAGAAATCTTCTTTTATATGGAGGATTGTAATCCTTCAACATGCTGTATAGTGGAGGAGAGGCATTAAGAGGGTAAGAGTTGTAATGTGGTCTTTCTGGATCATGTTAAATTTTAAAAAAGTATTAAACTGTGCTATATATTTCAAAAAATACAAAAAAGTATAATTCTTAATTGTCTAATTAAGGAGTTTCTAATGTGTTATTGCCACCCCTAGGCCAGGTAAGATATCTCTGAGGCTTACATGAGATAAATTGTCTAATTCCTTTTTATTCTTTCATGGGATGTGGGTGTTGCTGCCAAGGCTATCATTTGTTATCCATTCATAATTTTCCTTATTAGTTTGCCAGGTCAATTTTGAGGGTAGTTAAGAATCAACTACATTGCTCTGGATCTGGAGTCATATGTAGGCCAGACTGGGTAAGGACATGAATGAATCAGATAGGCTTTTATAACAATCGACAATAGTTGTCATGGTCACTAATAAATAGATGAGCTGTCAATTCTAGATTTATTTAATTTAAATTCCTCCAGTTGTCGTGATGGGATTTGAACCCATTTCCCCAAAACATTCGACTGTTTTTAATCAAGTAACATTATCATTGCATCATCCTCTCCCCTAATGTCAAATTTTATTTATTATATTACATCTTACTTTTTATAATCAAACAAAGCTTTGAAACTCTGGGAATTTGTTATATTTAGTCATATACTTAAATATCGTTAGGGTATGGATCAGAAACCCCAGGGTACATTATGAAGTTAAACTATACCTTAACTATTTACTATTTTTGACATTAATGTGAGGATATGATATTCCACTCCAAAGGCAATTTTGCTGACATATTGGGAAACTTGTATCAAAACAAACTTTATTTAACAACACAGGTTAACTATAACTAATGAATTTGCTTAACATTTAATAATTAAATAATATTTAAACTTGGCAATATATAATTCTTAACTGCTAACCTATCCCTATGAGTTTCAATTCAAGAAATATCCCTCTTGTGGACTTAAACCTCTCTTCAAAGTTAGTTAGCAAATTATAGGTGTGTATGCTTGTCACAGTCCAAAAATGTGCAGGTTAGGTACAATAGCCATAACATATCCCAAAATGTGTAGGTTAACATAAAAGCAAGGAGTGTGAGTAAGCCATTCAGCCCTTCAAGCCTGCTCCATCATTTATTTTGATCCTAGCTGAACATCAAATTCAATATCCTGATCCCACCTTTCCCCTCATATCCCTTGATTCTTTCAGACAATGTTTAACCTCAACTACTTTCCATGGCAGTGAATTCCACAGATTCACCATCCTCACTTCAGCCCTTATCCTAATAAATTTATGATCAAATTTGGCTGTGAAGCCCTTCCCAGCCTATGACACAACCAAGACTCTCAGGCCTACAATTTTAACACAAAAGCCCCTGGAAAACTATCCCGATCAAAGCTTTATCCACTATTACCCGAAGTGGAGAGTTCATGGACTCCAACCTGTCGACCATCTCATCATTTACCTTTAACTTGATAAGAAGTTACTCTCCCTTTCTCCTTGCTGCTCCGCCCAGCCCCTTCCCCCAGCCCCTTCCCCCAGCCTCTTCTCCCAGCCCCTCCTACCAGCCCCTTCCCCCAACCCCTTTCCCCAGCCCCTTCCCTCAGCCCCTTCTCCTATCCCCTATTCCCAGCCCATCCTCACAGCCCCTTCCCCCAGCCCATTCTCTCAGCCCCTCCTCCCAGCCCCTTCTCCCAGCCCCTTCTCCCAGCCCTCCTCCCAGCCCATTCTCTCAGCCCTCCTCCCAGCCCATCCTCACAGCCCTTCCCCCAGTCCATTCTCTCAGCCCCTCCTCCCAGCCCCTTCTCTCAGCCCCTCCTCCCAGCCTCTTCTCCCAGCCCTTCCTCCAGCCCTTTCTCTGAGCCCCTTCTCCCAGTCTCTTCCCCCAGCCCCTTCTCTCACCTGCTTTTCCCAGCCCCTTCCCTCAGCCCTCCTTCCAACTCTTCTCTCAGCCCCTTACCACAGCCCCTTCCCTCAGCCTCTTCTCCCAGCCCCTTCTCTAGTCCCTCCTCCCAGCCTCTTCCTTTAGCCCCTTCTCCCAACCCTTCTCCCAGTTCCTTCTCCCAGCCCCTTCTTCCAACCCCTTCCCTCAGCCTCCTCTCCCAGTCCCTCGTCCCAACTTTTCTCCCAGCCCCTTCTCCCAATTCCTCCTCTCAGTCCTTCTCCCAGCCCCTTCTCCCAGACTCTTCTCCCAATCCTTCTCCCAATCCTTCTCCCAGCTCCTTCTCCCAGCTCCTCCTCTCAGCCCCTTCTCCCAATCCCTCCTCCCAATCCTTCTCCCAGCTCCTTCTCCCAGCTTCTCCTCCCAGCCCCTCCTTCCAAACCCTCCTCTCAGTCCCTCCTTCCAGATGCTCTACTCCACTAACACTCCAGCCATCTTGGTCCCCTTGTCAGCATTAACTCATTTACTCCAGCTATTATTTTGAGCTTCAATTTCAGGTTAGTTTCTTCAATCCCACTCCTGACTACTAAGGATGAGAATTCTAAAAGTGAGATGTCTCTGGACTGACAGTCAACATGGATGGGTGAACAGAGGAGTGATGGATGAATTGGATCGATACAACCTGTAATGTTTCCATCCCTGCAATATTCGCTCCTTGCTTAGCAAGATAGTATCTTATGCAGCACAGCGCATTGCCAAAGAGATAATGCTTCAAACCAGCGAATATTGGAAACATTTGCTTCCCAAGTAAAACAAGGTATTGACTTTTATTTTAACCTTTTCTTATAACTTAGATTCCTGACACTTTGATGAGGGGTTTGGGTTCCTTAGTGGTGCACTCTCTCAAGGGCAACATAATCCCGAGTAGAACTGACCTTTTCGAGCAAGACTCATTAGACACTGCTTGCACTGTTCCTTCAAACTTATAATTACCCCTCTCCACCTCAGCAGGAAGGTCAGCTTTGCAGTTGGGCTGCCTTAAGATCCTAGAAGAGCCAGAAAGAGCTGGGATGAATACAAAATTAAACCCAAAGAGCGCCTTAGACTAGGTGCCTTACAAATATGCACAATCATTTCCTCAAACTGACCTTGTGCAAATGCCTTGTCCAGAATATATAACACCACCAAAGTAAAATCAAAACCAATTGTTGCATTGTTCTTTTCTTCAATAAAAAAAATAAATCTTTATATTTTCACAGTTAGATGTTCGGTCTTTCTCTTGTCTGAATTCATCATCTCTCTGTAAAAAGAAAAAGCAAACAAATGAGCATTTATATATTGCAACTCAGGTCAATGTCTCTCAACAACTTACAGACAACAAATTCATTTTACAGTCATGAAATTGTTGTTTTATAAGCAGTCACTGGCAGGATTCATCGAATTGCTACAGTACAGAAAGAGGCCAATCAACCCAACAAGCCTGCACAGACAACAATCCCACACAGACCCCATTCCCAAAATCCCCTGTATTTACCCTGCTAATCTCCCTGAAACAAAGGGACAATTTACCCTGGCCAATCCATTTAACCTGCACATCTTTGGACTACAGGAGGAAACCGGAGGTCCTGGAGGAAACCCATGCAGACATGGGGAAAATGTACAAACTCCGCACAGCTAGTGATCCGAGGCCGGAATTGAACCCAGATCCCCAGCATTGTGAAGCAGCTGTGCCCTGCAATGTCCCACAAACAGCAATGGGGTGAACTCTATTTCTGAGTTAGTTAAAGAATAATTGTAGTTCACTATACTAAAGGGCCTCTTGTAAAGAGCCAGTATTGATATCAGTGAATGGCAACATAGGCCAATGACTGGACAGCATGAGTGCCCCCCCCCTCCCCTTCTTTCAGTGGGCTGTACAATTAAAATCAGGCCTGACCCTAGGAATAAGAATAAATGCATTTAATACATGACAAATATTTCATGAAATGAATTATAGAAAATCCTCAATCATTTATATATTAATTGAACTATTATCAATTGAAGTGGTAAAACCAAAAGAAATACTTAGACACAGATAGCTCTCACAGTCAACGTTGAGTATAATCAGCTTGCACTTCACTTTACTTGCCCTTGCTTTACATGTGAATCACACCAGTAGGGAACACAGTACATGGAAAGAAATCAATGGAATGCAGCAACCATGCAATGGACAACCATCAACAAAATGTTTCCTGAACCATAATCAGATCCCAAATGGGTTATATGCTTCCTCCGATCTGCAACAATCTCACCACTGACTTTTAATCATTCATTCATGTGAACATGGGTGTCACTGGCTGGCCAACATTTATTGCCCATCCCTAGTTGCCTTTGTTCATAGGGCAGTTGAGAATGACATGTTGGCCAAACCAGGTCAGGGTGGCAGATTTTCTTCCCTGGAGAACATTAGTGAACCAGATGAGTCTTTCCGACGACCGACAGTGGTTTCATGGTCATCAGTAGATTTTTAATTCCAGATATTCTTTGTTGAATTCAAATTCCACAATCTGCCATGGTGGGATTCGAAACTGAGTCCCCAGGACATTAGCTGAGTTTCTGGATTTATAGCCAAGCAGTAATACCACCAAGCCATCATCACCTCCCCATTTACATTATAATTAGATTCAATCTGAGCAGAGCATAACCACACAAATTCTTTATCCCCATCCCACCACTTGCCTTTTCGCTGTGGCTCATTAGTTAGCAACCTCATTTGCCAGTCACAAGGTTCTAGCTTCATGACCCAGTCCACGGTCCAGCTTGAGGGAGTGCCGCACTGTCAGAGGTTTTGTCTTTCAGATGTGGAGGTAAACTGAGGTTCTTCGTGCCTTTTTGGATGGATGTGAAAGATTCCTTGCAGCTATTATGGGGAAGGTCTGTGGAGAATCTTGGCCAATATTTATTCCTCAGTCAAAATCAGGTCATCATCACATCCATTTATGGGATCTTGCTGTGTGTAAATTGGCTGTTGCATTTGGTACGTTACAACAGTGAACAGAAGCATTGTATTTGGTTGTAAAGTGCTTTGAGAAGTCTTGTCATTGTGAAGACCACTATAAAAATGCAATTCTTTAACCAAAATTTTCTTAAACTGAATAAAAAGATGGGGGAACTAGTTATTGGCTTTAGGGTCAGTAGTTAATAATATTGTTCATGTGAAGATTCATGATTTGAATGTTAAAATAGGTCCAAACAACAGGTACCTAAATATAAAGTAGATAACTTGAATCATAGATTCCCTACAGCGCAGAAGGAGGCCATTCAGCCCATCTAGTCTACAGTGACTCTCTGACAGTGCATCCCATTATTTATCCTGCTAATCCTCCTAACCTACGGATCTTGGGACAGTAAGGGGAAATTTAGCATGGCCAATACACCTACCTGCACATCTTTGAACTGTTCCGAGGCAATAATGTACAGAAGTAATGACCAAGAGACTTATAGACTAACTTAGAAAATGAGAATTGTTTTGAGTACAGCTGACAATCATGGAACTCTTCAAAATGGCCGCAGTTGAGACTGTTATTCAATTTAGATGTCTCTCTTGGTATTGTCGTCTTCGGAGAGCAGACTCTTTCAGGTTACAGATTATTGAATGAGGCAGGAAGGGTATTTGATGAGCAGGATTTTTTGCAATGAGACCTGCTCTTGAAGAGTTTCAAAGGGATTTAAGAGTATCACGGAGAAAGAGAGTCATCCCTGGCCTCAGAAAAATATCAGTTCCGACCAGTATTCTCATTTCTCCATTTTGCTGTTCCTTTTATTCTGGGTCAGTATCGATGTTGAATGCATTCATGGAAAAAAAACTATAAGATGCAGGACAGATTAGTTCCTGAACCTTTTGTGTCCTTCTCAGTAAGAATGTTTAATAGGACTTTGATGTATGGATGAGGACATGAACTCAGGGTGGGACTCACTGGCAGATTATTTTAATGCATTTTAATAGCTTTAAATACATATTTAATTAAAGCTAGATTTCTATGATAGGGTAACGTTCTCTCTTTTATTGCTATTATTCATTCATTATTATTTTTTTTAACGAACAGGCAATGTCGCCAGAATGAATTTCCGTATGGATAATGAAATGAAATTGAATTCAATTCAATTAAATTCTTGAAGCTGTCACCACTCGTATAAAGAAACTTTGCATACCAATTGTTTAACTCCTCATTATTCACTGCTCTCCTATTTTCTGCTGGCCCCAGCTTCAATGGTCAGCATCAAATGCAAATCCCAGATAGTTAAACTTCTCAAAGAAAGGACATTATTTTACAAAGAGTACAATGGCACTGTGCCAGGAACCTAGGTTTGATTCCAGTCTGGGTGATTGATTGGGTTTGCTGATCCAATATTATCTAATCTAGGGGGAACCTGGAAGAAGTCCATGCAGACATGGAGAGAATGTGCAGACCCTACACAGACAGCCACCTTGCAGCAGGAGTGCTAATCACTATGCCACCCACTTTTTATAAGATAATCTTCAATTTCCTTTCTTCTAGAAATCTAGCTGTTGGACCTTGCCTAACCTGATTGAATAACTGGAGGAAACTTTGAAGTTCTATTTTTTATTTATTATTGTCACGAGTTGGCTTACATTAACACTGCAATTAAGTTACTGTGGAAAACTCCCTAGTGGCCACACTCCGACACCTGCTAGGGTACACTGAGGGAGAATTTAGCATAGTCAATGCATCTAACAAGCATGTCTTTCGAGACTGTGGGAAGAAATCAGAGAACACAAGAAAAACTCACACAGACATGGGAAGAATGTGCATGACTCTGCACTGACAGTGACCCAAGCCGAGAGTCAAATTTGCGTCACCGGCACTTTGAGGCAGCAGTGCTAACCACTGTGCCACCCCTAAGTTCAGTTATGCTCCCGGGAATTGTAGGAAGTCTCATTACTTCAATTTTTAGTAGATCAACTTTTCCTGTGTGACCTAAAATCTGATATAGGTTTTCACAAACTCATTTTTCTCATTCACTGGTAAGCCTGGGTCCTCTAGGCCTTTGTCTCTGTAATCCTGGAGCCATGTACAAGTATGTCATCCATATCGCATGTTACTCATTCCATGTCTTCTAGAGTGTGAGACATTGTTCACTAGAAAATCTTCAGACAGGACATTACTTCAATGGGTAATATGCTAAAAGAATAAGGCCAAAATGTGGTCAGCAATCTGGCTTTTTGTACAGAACAATGGCCAAAACCTAGAGTCTCATCCAGTTTGGTAAATGAAGTACGCTTGGCCAGTACTCTTGACTGTAAGGCCACACTCGAAATACTGCGTACAATTCTGGTCACCCTATAATAGAAAGGATATTATTAAACTAGGAAAAATACGGAAAATATTTACTAGGATGCTACCAGGACTTGATGGTTTAAGTTATAAGGAGGGACTAGATAGACTGGAACATTTTTTTCTGGAGCATGGGAGGTTGAGGGGTGACCTTATAGAGGTCTATAAAATAATGAGGGGCAAGGATCAGCTAGATAGTCAATATCTTTTCCCAAAGGCAGGGGAGTCTAAAACTAGAAGGCTTAGGTTTACGGTGAGCTGGGAGAGATACAAAATGGGGCAATTTTTTCACAGAGGGGCGGTGAGTGTCAAGAACAAACTGTCAGAGGTAATAGTAGAAGCAGGTACAATTTTGTCTTTTCAAAAGCATTTAGACGGTTACATGGGTAAGGTGAGTATTGTTATATGGGCCAAATGCAGGCAATTGGAGTGAGCTTAGTGGTTAAAAAAAGGGCTGGTATGGACAGGTTGGGCCGAAGGGTCTGCTTCCATGCTGTAACCCTCTATGATTGTATGAGTCTTAGTTTTTGCAAGACTCACCTCCACTGCGGCAGAGGTGGATTTCATGTTCCAATTATGTTTTTAGTTGCATTCAATCCATGCAGATTTATATGGAGCCGTTTGGCTTTGGGATCATTACTGAGCCTGAATTAACCATTTTGTCATTGACTCATGATATAACCCTTGCTGCTGCATCTTTTCAATTTCACCCTTGACTTTATCACTGCAAAGTGTAGGAGGGTTTGCTTGGAGCAGCACTAGGTGTACTTAAAAATGAGATGTCAATCTGGTCAAACTACAGCCAGGACTGCTTGCATGTCGAACAGTGGAGGCAGTGTGCAGTAGACAAATAATCTTAACCGACAAATCAGATCTAAAATCTGCAGTCCTGCCACATTCAGTCATAAATTGTGCTAGTTACTTAAACAACTAACTGGAGAAGGAGGCGTCACAAATATCTCCACTCTGGAGGAGTCCAGCACATCAATGCAAAAGGTAAGTATTTGCAGCCATGTTCTGCTAGGAGTGCCAAAGGAATGATCTCTCTTGTCCTCCTCACACATGCCAGTTTTCAGCCAATTTATTCACTCCATGTGGCATCAAAAAACAATTGATAGCATTGAGTCCTGCAAAGGCTAAGGGCCCTGACATCATTCCAGCAATAGTATAGAAAACTTACGTTTTGAGCCAAGTTGTTTGAGTTCAGGTGCAAAACTGGCATCTACCTGATAACGTGGAAAATTGTTTAGATAGGACCTGTTCGCAAAAAACAGAACAAGTCTACATTAATTAAATATGTATTTAAAGCTATTAAAATTACTGGCCCATCAGTATATTTATCATCATCACCAGCTTTTACAGATGCGACACGGAAAGCATTCTTTCCAGTTGTATCACAGCTTCGTATAGGTCCTGCTCTGCCCAAGACCACAAAAATCTACAAAGGGTTGTGAATGAAGTCCAGCCCATCATGCAAACCAGCCTCCCATCCATTGACACTGTCTACACTTCCCACTGCCTCGGCAAAGCAGGCAGCATAACTAAGCACCTTATGCACCCCAGACATACTCTCTTCTACCATTTTCCATCAGGAAAAAGATGCAGAAATCTGAGACCACATTACAACTGACTCAAGAACAGCTTTTTTCCCTGCTGCCATGAGGCTTTTGAATGGATTTTCCTCACATTATAATGATCTTTCTCTACACCCCAGCTATGGCTGTAACACTACATTTTCCACTCTCTTGTTTCCTTTGCTATGAACAGTATACTTTGTCAGTACAGCATGCAAAAAACAATACTTTTCACTGTATACTGATATATGTGACGATACTAAATCAAATCAAAAAGTGATGAAAGTATCATCGAAAGTTCTATCAAGTGACACTCGCACAGCAACTGTCTGTTCACTGGTGCTCAGTTTGGGTTTTGCCGCGGCCACACAGATCCTGACCTCATTAGTATATATAAAAGCAAATTACTGCGGATACTGGAATCTGAAACCAAAAGAGAAAATGCTGGAAAATCTCAGCAGTTCTGGCAGCATCTGTAAGAAGAGAAAAGATCTGACTTTTGAGTGCAGTTGACCCTTTGTCAAAGCTGCTTTGCTACCACGTTATCAATAGTAGATCCAACTGAATAGAGCAATGTATTGACCTGATCCTTTTGATCTTTTTGTGCAAGCTAGAAGTGATTTTAAACCTGGTGAGCCTCTTTCTCCAGCCATCCCAGTTCTGAGCTTGGTGCAAACTTTCAAAGCTCTTATAATGGTCCTGGGAGCCGTAAATAAATCCACACTTTTACTGAGCCCTGGAATCATTGCTGCTTCAGGTTTCATGTTACGTTTTGCTTCAATTCAGTTTTGCTCACTGCTGTCTGTATTCTGGATCTGCATTTCAATTTCTGCTGCATCCACAAGGCTTGGATGTTGTAGTGACTTTGAATCTGTTCTTTCTTTTTGTCCTTAGTTCACAAATCTCTTGACTTGCCAGCTACAGTCTCTTTTCTTTGAAGTTTTCCGGGCTTTTAAGAGTTATAAAGTCATAGAGCAATATAACTTGGAAACCGACATTTTGGCTCAACCAGTCCATGCTGGTGCCTTCCCAGCTAGTCCCAACTGCCTGCATTTGGTCCCTATCCCTCTAATCCTTTCCTTTCCATGTACTCTCTCCAAGTGTTTTGTAAATGTTACTATTAAACCTGCCTCAACTGCTTTCTCATTCTATATCCACACCAACCTCTGTGTGAAGAATTTGCCCCTCATGCAATTTTTAAATCTTCCCCTTTCACCTTAAAACCATGGCCTCTAGTTTTCAATTCCTCTTCCCTGGAAAAAGAGTCTGTGCATTCACCCTATCGATGCCTCTCATATTTTACATCTCGATAAGATCACTCCTCATTCTCCTACATTCCACAGAATAAAGTTCTAGTTTGGCCAACCACTTCATATAACTCAGACCCACTAGTCCTGACAACAACCTCATAAATCTTCTTTGCATTCTTTCCAGATTATCAGTGCCTTTCCTATAACAGGGTGACCTGTAAAAAACTGTACACAATGCTCCAAGTGCGGTCTCACCAACAACCTATACAACTGGAATATAAAGTTGCAACTCCTATGCTAAACTCCTTTACTCACTGTGTTGCCGTGTCTGGCATGTGTCTGGAGTCTAAATTGGAAATTTTACTCTTGTTTGTTCTCCCAAACTAAGCTGCTTGAGACCGTAAATTATTCAAACCATTGCCCTTTATTAACAGCTACTTTGTACATATTGACAACTCTGCAATTAGCTAAGAACTTCTGCCCCTTCTATCTCTGTCCCTCAGTCATGAGATGTTTATGATACCATTATGATGATTATGAGATCATTATGATACCAGCATCATTTGCTTCTGATGTTAAGCCTTTACTCCGCACATCCATCCATTGTCTCAGTGCCAAGTCTTTTCTCCCACCCTTACCTCACCTTGAAGCAAATCGCTCCCAAACTTCTTCCTCTTCTGATGCCCAAAGAGTACAACGGGCAATGAAATGCCATATTCAAGTGGCTTTTTAACAAGCTCAGCAGCTTCTTAGTTGATAAGTTAAAAATGGAAGGTAAGTTTCCAATTTTGGCACTCACTCGCCTTCCAGAGTCAGTGGCACGGTGGCACAATGGTTAACATGACTGCCTCACAGTGCCAGGGACCAAGGTTCAATTCCAGCCTCGAGTGACTGACAGTGTGGAGTTTGTACATTCTCCCCTTGTCTATGTGGGTTTCGCTCCTGTTTCCTCCCACAGTCGAAAGATGTGCAGGCACGGGGGTTTAGCCATGCTAAATGTATGGGGTTACAGGGATAGGTTGGGAGGGGTTCCGGGTAAGATACTCTGTCAGAGTTGGTGAAGACTCGATGGGCTGAATGGCCTCTTCTGCGCTGTAGGGATTCTATAATTTTATGATATGATGACGCCTTTGTGCCGCATTGTGTGTTTGCAAGGAGGGTTCAGAGGGGGCAGCCAAGCCGACTTGCACTATCAACATCAGCCCCGTGCCTCTAGCGTTAACTTTAGTCTCACACGATAGCGAACTCTGCTCTGTAATACTCCAATGCAGAGTGTTACAGATGTTCTCCAGCCCTGACCTTCACCTTCTCTGGCAATGAGCCAGTGAGCGTATCGCCTTTATAATGCAAACAGACAGCTCAGCGGGAAGAGGAAGCAGCCGTTAATGAAGTGCCCTTCGAGGTTGAAGAGGATCCAGGCGCCCTACCTATCTTCACAACTAACCTGTTACACAAGGTGCAGGTGTCTCAATTAATGGAAAAACAGCACAGTCAGTAGAAGCTTCCTCTGTTCAGCACTAACCTCCCTGACAATTAAATAATTACATTTGACAGCCAGGGACATCAGGCTTGCGCAAACAAAAAAACAATCTAATTAGCTAACTCCGCAGTTGTATTTGTCCGCGATTAAATTGACAACGCTGTATGAACAGAACTGGGAAACAGACTCAAGCACCTGATGTAGCAATATCACAGGTGTACAGCATTACAGCGGACATCAGTTAGTTTTGTGTCTGTTTGCAATCGCTCAAATCTGAAATCAATTCTTATTTTACTAACTCCATTTATACATTTAAACTTATCACCTGGTGTTGTGCAATCAACCTTTTGACCCATCACATCTGTGCCCTTTCCTTCTGACGGAACTCCGCTCCACTCACTCCTGATTGACAATGCTAACACCGTTCGCAATTCCTCAAATACTGAACCAGTCCATGTCCCGATGCAGCAAAACATAGACAATATTCAACATCTTACCCAGGCCCTCCCCTCTGCCCCATCCCCACAACCCAGCACATTTGCCATGGTTAATTCACCTAAGCTGCGCAGCTTTGGACATTAAGAGACAACCTAAGATGGTCAATCCAATAATTTATACATCTTTTGACACTAAGAAGCAATTTTGTGTGGCCAATCCACCTAAACTGCACATCTCAGAAATCTGAGAGGAAACTGGAGCACCCAGAGGAAACCCACACAGACACAGGGATAGCATGAAAACTCCATACAATCACCAAAGTCAGAATCAAACCTTGGTCCCTGGCACTGTAAGGCAGCAGTGCTAATTATTGTGCCACCGTGCCACCCATATTTTATTAAATTCCATGATCTGCCATGGCGTGATTTGAACCCCAGTCCCTAGAGAATTATCCTGGATCTCTGGGTCACCAGCCCAGTGACAATACCACCGCATTGACACATCTCCAACAAAAGAGGATCTAATCATTGCCCCTTGACATTCAATTAAAATTGCTGAGTCCCTCACTATCAACATCAACCGGCCTTCCATCCATTGACTCTATCTACATTTGCCTTGGCAAAGCAGCCAGCATAATTAAGGACCCCACGCACCCCAGACATTCTCTCTTTCACCTGCTTCCTTTGGGAAAAGGATACAAAAGTCTGAGAGCTCATATCAGCTGCCTCAAGAACAGCTTCTTCCCTGTGGCTGTCAAACTTTTGAATGGATTTACTTTGCCTTAAGTTGATCTTTCTCTTCACACTTTCTAAAACTGTAACACTACACTCTGCACTCTCTCTTTTCTTCTCTATGAATGGTATGTTTTCTCTGTATAGCGTGTAAGAAACAATGCTTTTCACTATATGTTAGTACTTGTGATTACAATAAATCAAATCAAAATCAAAACAAATCAGTACCTTGGGGGGTTACTAATGATCATAAACTGAACAATATAGTACACTTTGGTAGGAAGGATAGCAAGCTTACTAATGAGATGTGAGTTGTGAATTGGAACGGCAGAGTGATTAACACTGCTGCCTCACAGCACTAAGGATCTACGTTCGATTCCCAGCTTAGGCCACACTGCGTGGAGTCTGCATGTTCTCCCCATGTCTGTGCGGGTTTTCTCCTGGTGTTCTGGTTTCCTCCCATAGTCTGAAAGAAGTGCAGGTTAGGTGAATTGGCCACGCTAAATTCTCTCTGTGTCCCCGAACTGGTGCTGGAGTGTGCAACTAGGGGATTTTCATGGTAACTTCATTGCAATGTCAACGTCAGCCTATTTGTGGCTAAAAAATAAATTTTGGTTTTACTTAGGTGGGGTAGAGGAGCAAAGGGTGTTTAAAGCTCAAATACACTAATTACTAAAAGTTGTCCATGGATTAGCTGGAAAAAATATCAAACCAAGTCTTTGGTTTTACACACAAGGGATAGAATTGAAAAGTCAGGAAGTTATACTCAACGTGTTGAGTCTTGGTCAGACCATGCTCAGGGTCAGATTTTCATGGAGTTCACCTGACAACCGTTTAAAAATGACAGACAGGACCTGATTCTGGGATTCATGCCACTATTCCTGGTGCCCCCAATTTTTGTTGGAATCTTGCACTCTTGACCAGGCTGGCTCCATTGTTGGAGTAGGCATGTCCAAGCTCACATAATCTTCACTGAGTCAGTCCAGCTTCTCCATGGCTTGTGGTTCATGGCCTCTGTGGGAGGAGTTTTATCTGGATTTAGGATTTTTTTTTGAAAGTAATTTGAAAAGGTCTGCTCAATGTCCCCCTCATGATGCTTCTATATCCCTACAACTCATGCCTTTCCATTCCATCTTAATGTCAACTCATGCCCTCACCCATCCCAAAGAACCCTTGTAGCTCCCCTGCCAGTTCATTGTCCATTCCCATTCACCCAGTTTATACTATGTTCAGAACCACTGAGCCATAACATAGCAATGGTATGTGAGGAAATGCTCAGAAAAATACATTGTTCACAAATCTTCATTTGAAAAACCTGCTGTTTCCTACCATCCTACTGAACTGTCAAATAGACAAGTCATTGAAGGATCAATGACAGAGACTTCAAAACTTCACAATTCTTAATTCTATGCAAATAAACATTGAGAAATTGACAAAAGAGATCATAGAACAATTAACTTACTATAGCCAAAAGATTCAATCAAGCAGAATAAACAGCTATCCCCAGTTGTCCAAACAGCCTGTGCTAAATGTCCTTTTTTTGAGATTTTTCTCTCAACCAAGTATGAATAATGAGGTCATCTGGTTCTCCTGAAAGAATTTGGATACCTATCCTCTTGAATTTCATTGCTTCGCTATTGTTTGTTGTGGAATAGCCACTCCACCTCTCAACCCTTTGTTCCTCTTTTAAATCATTGCTTAAAAATTCCCTCTTTGACTATGATTTTATTATTGAATTTTAGCATCAGTTTGCACGGCGATGTTTACATAGGATGATAAAGGAGTTAGGCATTCTTGTCTTTATTGATTGGGGCACTGAGTACAAGAATCAGGATATAATGTTGCAACTTTATAAAAATTTGGTTTGGCTACACTTAGAGTATTGCATTAGAACAAAGAACAAAGAACAAAACAGCACGGGAAACAGGCCCTTTGGTCCAACGAGCCCACGCCGCCACCCCGACGTTCCCACCTCTACCCGCGATCCCTGTCCATGTTTATAGATCTATGGATTGAAACCAAATTTGAGACAATTTAGGGAGAATTTGTTCTGCCAATTAGACTAAGAGCACATTTTTGGGATGTGAGAGGAAACGGGAGCCCCCGGAGAAAACCCACGCAAGCACGGGGAGAATGTGCAAATCCCACAGACACAGGCCCAAATCCATGTATCTGCACAGCATAGCAGTAGTTGCCCATCAAATGGTCCAAATCAAGCATACACTAACGACGTGAAGCACTAGGATATTCTCAAAAAATCCAAGAGCAGCCCTCTCACGACCCATCGCGTGTATGCCCCTTGTTAGACAACAAGGCGGACCAAAGCACCTGTAGGATAAAAACAAGTATATCAATATCATCATCTATTTACACACTTCCCAGGGACTACCAAGGCTCATGATCCCTATTTTAAATCAGTTTTTTATACCCCTCCATTCCTATTCTGTTCATATGCCCATCTAAGTATCTCTTAAATAACTCCAAAGTGCCTGCCTCCACCACTTTACTTGGCAGCACATTCCATACCCCCACCACCCTCTGTGTGAAAAAGCTCCCTCTAGCATTCAAATTATACCTTACCCCCCTCACCCTAAGCCTGTGACCCCTCATGCTATTTAAGTCCATCCTAGGAAAAAGCTTAACCCTGTTTAGTCTATCTACATTCCTCATTATTTTGTACACCTCTATCAGATCTCCTCTAAGTCTACATCTTTCTAAGGAAAACAGCCCCAATTTGCCTAACCTGTCCTCATAACTCAGACCTTCCATACCAGGCAGCATCCTGGTAAACCTCCTCTGCACTCTGTCCAGAGTCTCCATGTCCTTCCAGTAGTAAGGTGACCAGAACTGGACGCAGTATTCCAGATGAGGTCTAATCAACGTTTTATACAACTGCAACATTAAAGGCCAGCTCTTGTACTCTATACCCTTTCCCATAAAGGCTAGCACACCATATGTTTTCTTCACAACCTTCTCCACCTGCTGTGCCACCTTCACAGAGTTGTGCACCTGTACCCCCAGGTCCCTCTGCATTTCTATACTCTTAATAGGTCTACCCTGTATCATATACCTCCCCCCTACATTCCTTCTCCCGAAATGCATCACCACACATTTATCAGGATTGAATTCCATCTGCCATCTATCTGCCCAAGCTACCAGCCTATCTATGTCCTGCTGCATCGCCTGACAATGCTCCTCACTATCAGCAAGTCCAGCCATCTTTGTATCGTCTGCAAACTTGCTGATCACTCCACTGACTCCCTCTTCCAATAGAGTATTAGAATATCGTGTTAGATTAATGGAGTATGGAGTATTGTGTTAAAGTATTGAAGCATTGTATTAGAGTATTAGAATATTGCGTTAGAGTATTAAAGTATTGTATTCAATCCTGGTCGCCACGTTAAAGTGAGGATTTGAAGGCTTTAGAGAGGGTGCAGAGAGCTTTACCAGGAAGCTGCCTGGCTATGAGCGATGGGGAGACACGAGGCAAATGAGGGTTGTTTCATCTGGAGCAACAGGGGCTAAGGGGAGACCTGATAAAAATTTATAAAATGATGAGAGACGCAGGTAGGGTTGATTGCCTGAATTGTTTTCCCAGAGTTGGAAGTCTAATATTGAGGGGCATGCACTTAAGATGAGAGGGGGAAAGTTCAAAACAGATGTGAGGAGCGAGTTTTTTTTTATCACAGAAAGTGGCACTTATCTGGGACAGCATAGAAACGGGTCCCAGGATAGTAAGGGAGACAGATACAGTAGGAGCACTTTAAGCGCTTTTAGATATGCAAATGAATATGCAAGGAATCGTAGGATATGGATCAAGGACAGGTAGAAGGGATTAGTTTAATTTGGTTTCATATTCGGCACAGCATCGTGGGCCGAAAGGACTGTACTTGTGCTGTACTCTTCGATATGCTATGTTCTATGTTCTAATAGTGGTCCCTTTCTAAATTAAAGACATTTCAAGAAAGCATGTAGCTGTTGATGTGTGAGAGCCTGATTATTACCCTGAAATGTCTCATCCTCCTATCACTGCCAGCTTAATTCTATGTGCAGGAGAATACTCTCACGGCTACCCTTCTATCAACAAGCTCCAACAGATTTGCTTCACACAGCAGGGAGCCCAGAATCACAAGGGAGGATCCTTGACCCATAGAACTGTGCAGGGCACTCAGAGTGAAATGAAAACCAAGAGAAAAATAATTAAAAATTCCCTGTCTCTCTCTCAAACATCACATTGTTTCTGAGTTTGCTATTAATAAGCATTGCCATGCATACCCAGAGGTGATAGTCAGACATTGATGCATCTGCTTTTTAACAACATTCTATTAAATAAACTTCCAAAAACTGTGTTCGCATTGAATGTAATCACTGAAGACTTGCTCAGAGCGACACGTGAAAAATGAAAGCAGCGTTATTTTCATTAGAAACCTAAATAACTGCTTTTGGCAAATCACAATTTTTAACAAAGCAACTCCGACGTCAGGCTGACCTGCTCTACATGCAGCAAGTGGTTCTGCGCGCTGATAAACAGCACAAGGACTCTGTAGGTTAGATGCAGCAGCACCAATTCTGGTTTAACATTAGTGTCAGTGTTCACAGGAAAACAACAGCTCTTGGCTGAAGGTGGTCTCAGGAAACGTAAAACACGGTATAAGAGCAAATCCTCTTGCCGAAGGGGATGCCTTTCCATCTGACTCATAGTTAAGTTGGCTTTGATCTCTCTCGTCCCTCCTTGATATCAGCGCGCTGCTCCAATTCTGGTCCCTTGTTTCGCCTTGATATTGGTTGCTCCACCATTGGTTGTCACGCCTTCCGTTGGCTCAGTGTTGAGCTCAGGAATTCTCTTTGTAAACCCCTCTGCCTTTCTCTATTTTAACATCCTCACCGGAATGCCACCATGGAATCAGAGCAGGCTGTTCGGGTACACAGAGGGAGAATTTAGCATGGCCATTGCATCTAACCAGTACGTCTAACCAGAGCATCCAAAGGAAACTGGCACAGACAAGGCAAGACCGTGCAGACTCCACACAGACAGCGACCCAAACATGAATTTGGACCCAGTTCCCAGCATTGTGAGGCAGAATTGTTAACCGCTGTGCCACCATTCCACCTTGCCTGGTTCATTGTTATAATGGCACATGGCAATGAGAAAATTGACTGCTATCTTTTCTAAAGACTTAAAGAGCTGTGGAGCCTCCTGAGGTCGTGAGTTCTAACTGTAGGGTAGGTTAACGTTTCAACTCTGGATAACTCTTCTTCAGCTGAAGGCTGAAAATGTTAACTCAGTTTCTCTCTCCATAGATGTTGCCAGACCTACTGAATTTTCTCATCATTCTCTGTTTTACCTCAGAGAAGTTAATAGCCACTGCAGAACTTTCAAGGGACAGAAACATAGAAACATAGAAGATAGGAGCAGGAGGAGGCCAAGCTGCTCTTGGAGCTTGCTTCGCTATTCATTACGATCACGGTTGATCACCCAACTCAGTAACCTAATTCTGCTTTCTCCCCTTTGATCCCAATCGCCTCAAGTGCTATCTTCAGCCATCTCTTGAATATATTCAATGTTTTGGCATCAACTACTTCCTGTGGTGATGAATTCCACAGGCTCGCCACTCTTTGGGTGAAGAAATGTCTTTTCATCTCCATCCTAATTGGTCTACCCTGCATCCTCAGTATAGTCACTGTTGTAATGTAGGCAAATGTAAAGCTAACTGCACAAAACAAGCTTCTGCAGACTCCAATGATCAGGTATTACTGATGATCGTTGACAGATTAAAAAGTCAGGGATAGAGGCTTTATCCTAGGCTGAAAGAGTCAATTACAAGAAGGCACAAGTTCAAAGTGAGAGTGGGAAAGCTTAAGGGAGATGTACAGGGGCAATTGTTCACACAGAGAGTGGTGGGTGCCTGGAACGTGCTGCCAGAGGATGTGGTGGAATTAAGCACCTATGTAATATTTTGGAGGCATCTGGATGAGTACATGATAGGGAGGGAATAGAGGGATACAGAAAAATAAGGACAGGAGGTTTTATTTTAATTAAAGTAGGGCATAATGTTCAGCACAGGCTTGGAGGACCAAAGAGCCTGTTCCTGTGCAGTGCTTTTCCTTTTTCTTCATTCTAAAAATTAGTCAGGACACGTGGGAGAACTCCCCCGCTCTTCTTCGTATAATGCATGATATCCATAATATCCACTCAAATGGACAGATTGGGTCTTGGTTTAATATCTATTTCAAAAAACAGCACCTCCAACAGTGCAGCACACCCTCAGGAGTCTAATCCCAGATTAGGTGTGGATTAGAAATTGGGTTTGAACCCATGACCATTTTCTGCAGAGGTGATGTGCCACCACCTGAATCCAGTGCGACTGCTCATGAAACATTAAAGGTTGCTGAACAGCGATGTGATCACACGGAAGATAAGAGGTATGTACCAGAACAAGTCTTTGGCATGTGCGCAATTAAATATGATGTGGATTCTCTTCAGACAGCATGATGCACAGTGGTTAGCACTGCTGCCTCACAGCTCCAGAAGCACGGGTTCGATTCCTGGTCACAGTCTGTGCAGAGTCTGCATGTTCTCCCCCTGTCTGAGTGGATTTCCAGTAGGGGTTCCAGCTTCTTCCCACACTCCAAAGGTGTGCAGGTTAGGCCATGCTAAATTGCCCCCTTAGTGTCCCGGGATGTGTAGGTTGGGGTAAATACATGTGCAGAGCAAGAAGTCTCAACAAAACCCAACACGTTTGTTTGGTATCACAAGCGCTGCTCTGAAACTTCTTATTATGAGATTTCTTACTGTACTCACCCCAGTCTAATGCCAGCATCTCCACATCATAAATGTTTGTGGTTAGAAGGATAGAGCCTGGGTGGGATTGTTGTCAGTGCAGATAGCACTGCAGGGTTTCTATGATTTCTCTACTGAAGTGCGTGAAGATTAAACGGAGGTGACGCAACTCTGTCAGATCAAGCACCCAGCTGAGGGACTTAACTGCCATAGAACAACGAAGGATATTGAAAAAAAAATACTGCACTCCAACAGCACATGAGAAAATGCTTCCAGTAAGATCAGCAGGTTGTGTGTTTTTTTATGTCAAGTCATGTCTGCTCTTCCTTATTTCCCAGGACACATAGCAATTGTATCGAAAGGTACACACACTGTCAGCATTTGACAGTAATGGTTTATGACTGCTATCACTGGTGTGGTTTGCCGTGCAAGGGTGAGATCACAAGTCTCTATACCCCAGAGACCAAACCATTCACAATCTCAACCTGTAAATAGATCACTGAAAGCTGAGAAGGTGTTGCCAATATTTCATTGCTACAGCGTTTTTTTTTTAATATATTTAAACATTTGAATTAGGTAAAAGGTACAGCGATGTAACAGGCCATTAAAGCCCAATTGGTCTGTGCTGATGTTTACAGTCATTACAAACCTCCTCCTACTCGAATTCAGATCACCCACTCAATGCATCCTCCATTCCTTTTCCCTTCATAAACATAAGGCCAAATTACTGCGGGCGCTGCAATCTGAAACAAAAACAGAAAATGCAGCTTAATCTCAGCAGGGCTGACAGCAGCTGTGGAGAGAGACCAGAGTCAATGTTTCGAACTTGAATGATACCTCGTCAGAACAACAAAATTTAATCAGGCATTCCTATGTTAAAGGAAGAGTAAGTTTATTAGTTACTGAGATGCATGAAATGTTCGTAGCGTGCTTATCACTGCTGCCTCGCAGTATCAGGGACACAGATTCAATTCCTGTATTGGGTCACTGTGTGGAGTTGGCACATTCTCCCAATGCCTGAGTGGGTTTCCTCCGAATTCTCCGGTTTCCTCCCACAGTCCAAAAGACACGCTGATAAAGTGCACTGGCCAGGCTGAATTCCTTCTCAGTGTACCCGGACAGGCGCCAGAGTATGGCAACTCAGGGATTTTCACAGTAATTTCATTACAGTGTTAACGTAAGCCGACTTGTGACACTAATAAATAAACTTTAAAATATGACACACATACAAGTAGATTAGAAATGAGAACTGAATCAAATGTAAAAGTTATAAAAATGATATAAGGAATAATTCCTCGACTTTTCCATAAGGAGTAGATGCTGAAACATTGCAGTGGTTTTAGATTTGAGATTCCAGTCACTCTAACTTCAGCAGTTAAGCAGTTATTTTCAGTACTCCAAGGTTCTGTAGTTTAGTTCAGAGGAGAAGTCCTGTTTCATTTTTAATTGCAGCTTTGCTGATTTGACTGCTTCTGGAAATCAGTGAGAGGGGGAGTTTTTTTTTTACTTGCCAGAGCAGTAGGGTGACTCTGTTGTCTTTCCTTATTTCTGTGTCAAAGACTCTGACACACCCAAAGTGACGAGGTTTGCAGCTTTATTTCAAAGTGATTTCTTGTGTATTTCTGGGAAGGAGAAAACAGAAAAAATAGGTCTTGGGAAAAAATATATGGGGTACAATTCCTACTGAGATGATTAACAACTTCCATTAACTCCACAGGAGATTACAGTTCATTTGATGTGGCCCAGTCTGAAAAATGGTGTGAAATGCCATTGTGCCACAAGTCTTAGTATAATTGATACAAGAGCAATTCAGGCAATCACATTCTCAACCATCTTTAGTTGCTATGTCTATTTTCTAAAAAAACATGCGTGACTTGAAGTTCAATATATCCACACATAATTCGGAGTTTTGATTCATCATCATGACACAATCCATTGCATTACATTTCTGGGAAATTTTGTTCACTTTCATGCATAATATTACGAGTTCAGAAGTTTTGGGAAAGTTAAAAAAGCTAATAATATCCACATTATTCAAAAGCAAGACTCTCATATATGCTAGACATCCTACTTTCCTTTAGTCTTTCAACGAGACCATTAGAAATTTTTGAGGAAAATTGCTGGCAAATTGCAATCTGAGATAATTGGAAACTTTCAACATGTTCCAAAATTAATACCTGCCACCTAGGAAGGAGCAAAGCAATTCATTACAGTTAAGAATGGGAATATCATCAAGTTAATTTATGTGCTGAGGTTAAAGTTTCAACTGATTGTAGACATTCCTCAACATTGCTTGATGGGCTTACTGAAGGATGGAGAGTTCCCCATCAGTGGAAGATTTTAGTGAGTAGAGGTTCCAGGAAGTTGAAATAGCATTGTTACCATCAACATCCAAGATCAAATCATCAAGAAATCAGAAAATCTAAAGGGCGAGACAATGAAAACATATTTCACCAAAGGAGATTAATATTACAACATCAATGTTCTCAAGAGCAAAGTTAAAAAGGTGTTGCATTTATTTTTAAACCCCTTCATTGTTTTGCCCATCGGTATCTCTATACCGTCCTCCAAGGCCTATAATCCTCAGAAATCAAAGAATTCCTACAATGCACAAGGAGGCCATTCAGCCCATCAAGTCTATGATAGCTACAATCCCACCCATGACTTATTCCATTAATCTCATAAATTTACCTTGCTAATCCACCTGACACTAAGGGTCAATTTAGTATGGCCAATCCACCTAGCCCACACATCTTTGGCATGTGGGAGAAAGTCAGAGCACCCAGAGGAAATCAATGCAAGACATGGGGAGAAAATGCAAACTCCGCACAGATAGTTACCCAAGGCTAGAATTGAACCCGGATCCATGGCATTGTGAGGCAGCTGTGCTACCCACTGTGCCACCATGTTGCCCCTTCGTCCTCCTCCTGTTGTGGCCTTTTGCTGCTGTGCTTGATTTTCATTTCCCCACCATTGATTGGGGTTAAGGGTTGGGGTATGAGGGATGTGATGTTGCTGATGATGACACAGTGACCCAAAATTAAATCTTCCTGGTGGGGAGAAGAGGCCTCAGGGCCCTGCATTGAATGGCCCTCGATCTGACCCATTATTTTGGGGGGGTGGAGGATGGGTGCAGGAGAGGGCGCGGAAATCACCGCACCACCAATCAAGGCAGGAAACCTTGAACAGCTACATTTCCAAAGCATTCACTCGTCATTGAATTTAGAAGAATATTTTGCAGGGATTCGGAAAGTGAAGCTCCTTAGCTAATTAAAGAAATGAATCATGGAAATCAGCCCTAGTTTACATATGTAAACTAGACTCGTTGGAAAATAGCCTTGACCTTGTACGTTCTGCCATATGAAACAAGGGGAGTGCAGTCATGATGCAGTTTGAAATTATATAACAAGTTATGATCTAATTTAGATATGTAACTTAAATGGATTCAGAAATAGAATCTCCACTCTATTAAATCATCAGCTCTTTATGAAGTGTTCGTGGTGTCTAACCATTAGGCTGTTGGCGAGAAAGTAATTAGGTATAATTTAAATACACAAATCAGGACATTGCTAAACAGATTGTTCACTTAACGCAAAGAAGAAGTTCCATCCTTTAATAGCAGAAGAGATGCTGGAGATGAGATATAAATTATGCAAACAGACTGAATTATGCATTTGTATTGAATTTGTTTAAAGATATATCTCTTCTATAACTCACAAAACACAAATCATATCTCTTCATGTTTAGATTAGGGTCTAACAGATTGATAAATAATGCTAATTAACAGCTCATTTACATAGACAAATTAGGTCAATTAAAAAGCAGACTCTCTTTTTACTGTGGAATATTAGTCTTGGAACATTCTGCAGTGTTTTGTCCTTATTTACTGATTCCCTTCTTTTTGCAACTTTTTTTTATATATCTTCTTTCTCCTGAAGGTGCAGATTGAAGTTGGATTAGGGCGTAGACTCGTGTTGGCTGATGCTGCACATTGAGCAAGCTTCCTAGCCAGGAACATCCAATCCCCAGATTGATAGAAACCAGAATGCTCCCAAGGGTGGCACAGTGGTACTGTGGTTAGCACTACTGCCTCACAGCCAGGGACCTGGGTTCATTTCCCAGCGTGGATGACTATATGTGCTGAGTTTGCACATCCTCCCCATACCTGCAATGGTTTCCTATGGGTGCCCCGCTTTCCTCCCACAGTCTGAAAGATATATTGGTTAGGTGCATTGGCCATGCTATATTCTCACCCGGTCTACCTGAACGGGTGTTTGCCTGTCCAGGTACACTGGGCGACACAGGGATTTTCACAGTAATTTCATTGCAGTATGAATATAAGTCTACTTGTGACTATGAAATAAATTTTAACTTTAAGATACCTGTTTTTTTCTCCCCTTGGAATGCCCAAGTCACTTGGCAAAACCTTGTAAAGGTAATCTTAGTAAACATTGATGTCTTGAAGAGTGTATATATTACAGAGAAGGCGATGCTGGTAGTCTTAAAGCACATCAAGGTGGATAAGCTCATCAAGGTCGATAAATCTGCGGAAGCTGATGAGGTATATCCCAGGATGTTGTGGGAGGCTAAGGAGGAAATTACATGTCCCCCAGCGGAGTTATTTGAATCATTGATAGTCACGGGAGAGTGGCAAATGTTGTGCCATAGTTTAAAAAAGGCTGCAGGGAAAAGCCTGGAACTACAGACCATTGAGTCTCAGATCTGTGGTGGTAAATTGTTGGAAAGTATTTTGAGAGACAGGATTACAGGCATTTGGAGATGCAAGGACTGATTAGGGACAGTCTGCATGTCTTAGTGAGTGGAAAATTATGGCTCACAAATTTTACTGAGTTTTTTGATGGGTTAACCAAGGAGGTAGATAAGGGCGGCAGAGTTGATTTGTGTACATGGACTTTAACAAGGCCTTTGACAAGGCACTGCATGGTAGGCTGTTGCATAAAGTTAAATCTCTTGGTATCCAGGGTGAGGTATCTAAATGGATACAAAATTGACTTCTTGATAGAAGCCAGAGGGTAGTTGCAGAGAGATGTTTTTCAAACTGGAGGCCTGTGACCAGCAATGTGCCTCAGGGATTAGTGCTGGACCCACTGTTATTTCTCCTTTATATTAATGATTTGGATGAGAATATAGGGAGCATGATTAGTAAGTTTGCAGATGATACCAAAATTGGTGGCATGTTGTGCAGTGCAGAAGGTTATCTCCAATTGCAGTGAATCTTGATCAATTGGCCAGTGGGCTGACGAATGGCAGATGGAGTTTAATTTAGACATAAGTAAGGTGATGCATTTTGATAGATTGAAACAGGGCAGGACTTACTCACTTAATGGTAGGGCACTGGGGAGAGTTACAGAACAAAGAGAATTTGGAGTACATGTTCATAGCTCCTTGAAAGTGGAGTCACAGATGGACAGAGTAGTGAAGAAAGCATTTGACATGCTTGGTTTCATTGGTCAGAATATTGAATACAGGAGTTGGGATGTCTTGTTGAAGATGTACAAAACATTAGTAAGGCCACACTGGGATTCTGTGTGCAATTCTGGTTGTCCTATTATAGAAAGGATATTATTAAACTAGAAAGATGCAGAAAAGATTTACTAGGATGCTACTGGGGCTTGATGGATTGAGTTATAAAGGGAGGTTGCATCAATTGGGCCTTTTTTTTTCTGGAGCGTAGGAAACTGTGGGGTGACCTTATAGAGTTTTATAAAATAATGAGAGGTATAGATAAGGTAGATAATCAATATATTTTCTCAAAGGTCGGGGAGTCTAAACCTAGAGGGCATAGGTTTAAGATGAGAAGGGAGAGATAGAAAAGTGTCCAGAGAGGCAATTTTTTCACTCAGAAGGTGGTGAGTGTTTGGGGCAAGCTGCCAATGGTAGTTGTAGAGGAGGGGACAATTTTATCTTTTAACAAGTATTTAGAGAGTTACATGGGTATGATGGGTATAGAAGGATATGGACCAAATGTGGGCAATTGGGATTAGGTTAGGGGATTTAAAAAGAAGGATGGTATAGATAAGTTGGTCAAAGGGTCTGTTTCCATGCTGCAAACCTCTATGACTCTATGACTCTGAGTTACAGTTGAGACTTTGGACAGTTCTGAGTTACTTATCTAGGTAGTTACTCAGGAAATGTTGGATAGATACATCCTAGTCTAACACTTGAGTAACTAATCCCCAATCACATGAACTGACACCACCCAGTGGTTCTCCTTCATTCCCTGTCCACCCCATTGACCATCCAACTTCAGTTCCCCAACCTGGCATGACCTCATCACCCTAATCACCTGCCATCCCATCCACCTCTCATCCAATACCCTTCTGATCCACGAGAAGAAAGCAGTACAATTGATGATATGCTCCATATTTTTGAAGAAGCTAATCTGAGACTCTGAATGATCATATGTTTCTGGGAATGGGCCCAAGTGATGATTCAAGGGCTGGAAGTTTAACTTTGCAATCCTTGTGTTTTCATTGCTCCGGGTGTCCAAAATTACATCCAGTCTGAGCGTCTGCAATTTTGACACAGGCAAAGTCAGTGTTGGTACATGAATGAAAAAAGATGAAAGAGAGAATGTCCAGGATGTGTGGGGTCCTTAATTATGCTGGCTGCTTTGCCGAGGCAGCAGGAAGTGTAGACAGAGTCAACAGATGGAAGTGTTAACTTCATTGCTGTATTAATTTGACCTATTTGTGACACTAATAAATGAACTTTAAAACCTTGTTGCCACTCTCCACAGAGAACAAGAGAGTCAATTTGTGCAGTCAATTTTTCATTTCCTTTCCTTGCCTTGGAAGTAGGAGACAAAAGCAGCCATTTTTGATGGAAAGTGTGTTAGTGTCAGGTGAAGAGAAGATCCAGTTCAGTTGTGAATGGCACGGCTGACTGCCCCACTGATGTTCAATAGCTCATGCATGAAGAATGATCACTTGGGTAAGGCACGGCCTAACTGACAGCCTGAGGAAGCAAACGCAGTAAAAGTCAGGGCCTTAAGGAAAGAAGAGAAGAATTTATCTTTTAAAAACCTTCTGCCTTGATATTCCACAAATCATTTATTTTCTACCCAAGACAGGCCTTTCTATAAATACCAAGGCCACAGCTCCGAAGCATCCGTAATGTCTGAAAGCACAGGGGTTTTTTATTTCTCTCTCCTTTCCTGACTGTCATCTCCACCACACCGATTTCCAGCTTGTTTTACGGAGAGCTGTAAAAGACAGTGCTTTTAAAACAGCAACACAACAAGCAGTCTGTCGATTAACAGCATGGATGAGTTGGTTCTTGCGTAGGTCGCACACCCTCCCCTCCTGAACAGTTCCGGCTGTCTCCCTGCTAACAACCTGGGGTGGGGAAGGCAGGGTGGGAGTGGGCGTGGCATGGTGACACAGTGGTTAGCATTGCTGCCTCACAGTGCCAAAGGACCTGGATTCAATTCCTGGCTTGAGTCTATGACTGTGTGGAATCTGCTCATTCTCCATATGTTTGTATGGATTTCCTCCGGGAGCTTCGGTTTCCTCCCACTGTCTGAAAGACACACTGGTTAAACACATCGGTCATGCTAAATTCTCCCTCAGTGTGCTGAATAGGTGCCAGAGTGTGGGCGACTCAGGAATTTTCACAGTAATTTCATTGCAATGTTAATGTAAGCCGACTTGTAACACTGATAAATAAATGGATGAATTAATGACATTAATAAACTTTAAAAATATATGGAAATGTTCTGAAAACCGACAAGGAAAACTGTTAGCTTTCAATCCTAGGTGGGTGAATTGCTTTTCAATTTCCCAAGGTGAACATTATTTTGTTTTACTTTTCAATAGAGTCACAAAGTATTTCCCAAGGAAGGCATCAGAACTGGACAACCTGGCATCAATCTGCTGAAGATTCTGGCAACTGACAAACATAAAGCTCGCTTCCTGAGAAGTTCTCACATTGAGTTGTACGCCTGTCAAAGTGAGGGCAAAATTCAACTTTTCTTCTTGCCTCCCTTCCTTCAAAACAGGACTCAGGTTTGGTGAATAAACTGCTGCATTTCCAGCTCACTTTGTCCTCATTCACCCGGAATTCAGCAGAGAAGTAGGCCATTCAGTCCTTCAAGCCTGATCTGTCCTTCGATAAGATTATTGCTGATCTGATGTAGCCTCAATTCTACTTTCCTGATGACACCTTGTTAATCTAGAACCTCTCCGATTCAGCCTTAAAAATGTTCAATGACCATAATCCAGTGTTGTCAGGGGATTGAATTCCAAAGACTAATGGCCTTCTGACAGAAACAAATTCTCCTCATCTCTGTGTTAAATGGAAGACCTTTAACTGGATATTTTCCATCCCACCCGCGGCAGGAATCATAGTGGATGAGACAGAAAATTCGACAGAACATACTAAAGTCCATTGACCTGAGTCGGGAACTTCAGGTCTTCAGGCATGCATGTCTAGAAAATCCCACTCCACATGTTTCAACTCCGCGTCATTGTTCAACGTTTGGGATTTTTCCTCACAACCTGCCACACATTTCACTGCTGCGGACATGGCGTGCCATTGGCCAGCAGTGGCACCTTCTGGTCCCATGGTTGTCAACAGGGTTTCCATGGATACACCGCCCGCTGCCAAGGAACTGGGAATTGTCAAGATGGAAGATCCCTCAACATCCATCCTGTCAAGAGTCCCCTATTATAAAATCTTGAATCCCTACATTTTAGAAGAGACCATTCGGCCTATCAAGTCTGCACCAATTCTCTGGCAGAGCTTCCCTCCTAGGCCATATCCTGGGAGCCCCATGTATTTATCCTACTATTCCCCCTAATCTACATTTATTTCTTGAGACACTAACAGACAATTTGGCCAATTCAATTAACCTACCAACCTTTGGGCTGTGGGAGGAAACCAGAGCATCCGGAGGAAACCCATGCAGACACAGGGAGATCGTACAAACTCCACACAGTCACCCAAGGCTGGAATCGAATGAGGGTCCTTGGTGTTGCGAGGCAGCAGTGCTAACCACTGTGCCACCATGTTGCCCACTATAGTGTCATCAAGAAGTTTGCGGCCTTATTAAGGAGAAAAGGTATTTATTAATAAGAGAAACTTGGGTACAGGAGGTTGCAGCTCTGAGCTGTCTCTGGAGCAGAGCTCCAATCCTTAAAAGCTTACAACATGGTTGCTTGATGATTCTGCCTGAGAGAGAACTCCACCCTCTGGTCTGATCACTCACTCTCCGTTTCCACTGGTCCCTCATGTCAAGCCCTGCAGTAGTGTCTTAAGAGACAGGCACTACACAAACAACATCTCATCAGAATCTTATATGTTTCAATCAGCTCATCTTTCATTCTTCCAAATTCCAATGGGTAAAGGCCTAGCCTCTTCAAACTTTCCTTATAAGGTAAGGCCTTCTTCCTAGTGAGAATCTTCCTGGAACACCCCAGGAATAAGTTGACTGAGCCTTCGCTAAACTCATTCTCTTGATTGTTTCTTAAGTAAGGAGACCAAAACTATACATGGTCCTTCAGAGGTGGTCTCACTGACACCCTGAACAGCTGTAGCCAAAACATTCTCACTTTTATATGCCATTTCCTCTGCTGTGAGCAATGACATGCAGCATGGTGGCACAGTGGTTAGCACTGCTGCCTCACTGCTCCAGGAACCAGGGTTCAATTCCTGGCTCGGGTCACTGCCTCTATGGAGTCTGCACTTTCTTCCCATGTCTGCATGCGTTTCCTCCGGGTGCTCCAGTTTCCTCCCACAGTCCAAAGATGTGCAGGTTAGGTGGATTGGCCATGTTAAATTGTCCCTTACTGTCAGGGGGACGAGTTATGGGGATAGGCCTCGGTAGGATTGTGGGCAGTGCAGACTTGATGGGCTGAATGGCCTCCTCCTGTGCTGTAAGGATTCTACAATTCTATTTCATGATTCAATTTGCCTTCCTAATGCTGCACTGCAGAGCATTATTGTGCTTCATGTACCAAGACATCCAGATCAGTGTGTACTTAGGACAGAATCTTATCCCTGAGGTGGGGGCAGGACCATTAAAATGCAGTGCGAAGCCCCATTTAAAACTCAACTGACTTTGGTGGGAATAGAAGACACCACTGGCTGGAGAGGCTGTAAAGTTCCACTAATAGAGTTCAACAATCCTGCTCCATTCAAATGATATGCTTCCGATCAAAGTGGACAAGTTCACACTTTTCCTGCATTATACTCCATTTGCCAAATTTTTACCCAGTCACTTAGCCCGCTTCTGCAGACTTAAGTTCTCTTCACAACTCACTCTTTGACCTATCTTTGTGTTACCAACAAGTTTAGCGACCACACATTCAGTCCCTCCATTCAAGAATAGTTGAGACTCCAGTACTGATCCATGTGGCACTCTATTAATTATAGACAATCTGAAAATGACATTCCTCTTTATTTTAAATCAAATATGCCTTTGATGCCATTGCTAATGTAAAACATCAGCAGTGTCTCTGTTCAATCCTCTTCACTTGTGTTTAAAATTTTAAAAAATAATTATTCGTGCCACAATTAAGATTACATTCGTACTGCAATGAAGTCACTGCGAAAATCCCCTAATCGCCACACTCCAGCGCCTGTTCGGGTACACTGAGGGAAAATTTAGCATGGCCAATGCGCCTAACTAGCATGTCTTTCAGACTGTGGGAAGGAACCAGAGCCTGAAGGGAACCCATACAACATGGGAAAAACATGTAAACTCCACATAAACTGCAACCCAAGTCAAGAATTGAACTCAGACACCTGGGCGCTGTGAGGCAGCAGTGCAAGGCACTGTGCCATCATTGTCTTTATTGAAGAAAATCTGGCAAACTGAGGTAAGACATGACATATCTTCTGCATTATCCTATTGCATCAAGATACAAAGAGTGAATGAATAGACTATGAAGAAGAGGGAATAGGTAGAATTAGGAAGGATTTTGGGACATTTCATTGCCATCTTAAAAATATTAATCAATAAAAGGAACACAGACCTTTGAATGTACACTTGAAAGATTCCAGTTTTTAGTGTTCCGTACATCCTCCACATAAAACTAATAGTATCATTATTCCACAGGTACCAAGCAATTGAGACCTGATTCTAAATATTTAACCAGGGCTCTATCCAAAGCACAACTGCTTAGCACTGAATGCTATTGTATGCACTGTCAGATTGGATTGAATTCCAGCAGTCTCTTTCACAATTTCCCAGAGCAGCAGAGAATTATTTCAGTGTTTTCTACTTTTAGACACAGTTCTCTGCAGTGCAACACCTTCCTCAAAGAGACACAAAGAGAGAGTGGGAAACAGCTCAGCACAGTATAAATTGTGCACAGCTTGTAGAAGTCAACAACCTCTGACCACCTGGTGATCTCCAGGCTTTGAATTTCCTTTGTTACAAACAGTCTTCCAGCGTTTCACAGAGACTATTTCTCTTACCTGGGATTTTACTGATGTTAGAGCGTGTTATTCTGGTTGCTCTGAACAGTATTTCATGCATTCGACTGATTTGTGTTGCATAATCATGAGTTTGACTGAGAAAATTTTACGTGCATCTTGTGCAGTTTGTCTGATTGTTGCCGAGGGATGAATTTACTAAAAGCTGTGAAAGTGGAAACCTGGAATGAAAGGAGAGAAAATGCTGGAAACAGTTAGGATGATGGGCTTTGCCTGGGATATTAACTGTTACCAATCAGATCTTTCCTTGAATGAAAAGCTTGACAATAGTTTTCATAAACTGACTCTCTGCTGCAGTGAGCTTACCACAGGCCATTGGGAATTGCAAACTGAAAGTACACAGTATAGACACAGATTTTTCTGTATAGTCACAAAAGCCAGTGCTACTGAAACCATAGGCCCTTCACACTGGTTAGCACTGCTGCCTCACAGCACCAGGGACACGGGTTCAACTCCTGGCTTGAGTCACTGACAGTGGTAGATAGTGAAGAGGGGTGTTATAGTTTGCAGAGAGACTTGGACAAGTTGCAGAGCTGGGCTGAGAGGTGGCAAATGGAGTTTAATGTGGAAAAGTGTGAGGTAATGCACTTTGGCAGGAATAATAAATGTGTAGAGTATAGGGCTAATGGTAGGATTCTTAATAGTGTTGATGAACAGAGGGATCTTGGTGTATTTGTGCATAGATCCCTGAAAGTAGGCAGTCAAGTCGATAAGGTTGTTAAGAAGGCATACGGAGTCTTAGCTTTTATTGGTAGGGGGATTGAATTTCGGAGCCGCAACGTCATGTTGCAACTGTACAAAACTCTAGTGCGGCCGCACTTGGAGTATTGTGTGCAGTTCTGGTCCCCACATTATAAGAAAGATGTGGAGGCATTGGAGAGGGTACAGAGGAGGTTTACCAGGATGTTGCCTGGTATGGAGGGCAGGTCTTATGAAGAGAGGCTGAGGGATTTGAGGTTGTTTTCGTTAGAAAGGAGGCGGCTAAGAGGGGACCTTATCGAAACATATAAGATGATTAGAGGTTTAGATAGGGTGGACAGTGATAGCCTTTTTCCTAGGATGGAGAAAGCTAGCACGAGGGGACACAGCTTTAAATTAAGGGGTGATAGTTATAGGACGGATATCAGAGGTAGGTTCTTTACCCAGAGGGTGGTTAGGGAGTGGAATGCCCTGTCTGCAGCAGTTGTAGATGCGCCAAGTTTGGTGGCGTTTGAGAGGTTAGTTGATAAGTTTACGGAAGAGAAGGGAATGGTTTCGTTTGGAGGGTCATTGCTTTTTTCATAATTGGTCGGCGCAACATCGAAGGCCGAAGGGCCTGTTCCACACTGTAATGTTCTATGTTCTATGTGGAGTCTGCATGTTCTCCCCGTGTCTGCGTGGGTTTCCTCTCACAGTCTAAAAGACATACTGGTTAGGTACATTGCCTGTGCTAAATTCTCCCTCAGAAATCGTGATTTACAGCACCACTCAAATGTTCGAGCTCACAAACTCACAGCTAGCGCAGAACAAAACGTACCCAATACCCTGCCATGATTGTCAATACAGGTATCAGCACATTAAAACTATGCATTTCAAGATTATTTGGATGCTCTGTTCTATTATATGCTGGTCTCTTATGAAAAAGGAGAGACCACTTACAGCTGAGATGAGAACGATTTCCTTCACTCAGTTGGTGACGCCCCTGTAGAATTTTCTACTGCAGAAGGCTGTGGATGCCCCGGACTGCGGCGACCAGGAGATTTTCACAATAACTTCATTGCAGTGTTCATGTAAGCCTACTTGTGGCACTAATTAACAAACTTAAGCTCAAATTGGGGAGCACTGACTTGTTGCTTGGACAGGGAACTCACTGTGCGGGGCTAGAAAATCAAGGCCCTTCTCATTGTCCCCTCCTCACTCGCTCTGATTCCCTCAGTGGGTGGGGTGGTAGAATTCCGTCGATTGCCGTACAGTGTGATGGCAGTCAAAATCCTCACTACATTTAAAAATGACATGGAGGTTGTTTTGTGGAGCAGAGAAACATAGAAAATAAGATGAGGAGTAGGCCTCCGGGCTCTTTGAGCTGCTTTATCATTTAATATGATCATGGCTAATCCTCTACCTCAACACCATACACTGCACTCTCTCCATACTCCTTGACACCATTAGAGCAGAGTTTCCTCATCCCACCTGGGAATCATAGAGAATGAGGATGGACCACGCAAACCCATTGACTTCAGATTGGAATTTCTGGCCTTGGAATAAGTGCTGCCGGAAAATCCCACTCTCAGAGCTTGGAAGACTATTGTGTGGCTTGGGTTCCACAATCTTCTGTGGTAGAATATGCAACAGAGTTGCCACCATCTGAGTGAAGAAAATTCTCTTCATTTCAGTTCTAAATGGCCTCTTTAAAGTGACCAGAATATGATAGAACAGAGCATCCGAATAATCTTGAAATGCATAGTTTAAATGAACTGATGCCTGTAGTGACAACCATGGCAGAGCATTGGGCAGATCTTGTGCCGTGCTGGCTGTAAGTTTATGAGCTTGAACGTTTGAGTAGTGCTGTAAGTCACAATTTCTCCCTAATTTGTTTTTAATGTTTATATATAAATATGTACACAGAAACACAAGCAAGTAGAATAATAGATTCGACCAGTTGTTGTTTATCAATAATGCGCTGGAGAGCAATTATGTTTGATCACTCAATCTTCCTATGCAGTCTGCCAGAACCAATTCAGTTTTAGCTTGACACTGTAATAGTGAAGCCCCTGACCTTCCCAATCTCCAAATGCACATAATGAACCATAAAGCTTAATGTACGAGATGAACTTATTAGCAACGCAAGTGTCAATGTTTTGTTTGTGATAAAGTGCTCTGCAAAAACAAATCCCATTTCTGGTCTCCTCTGGTTCACCGTGGCATCCTCAATAACTTCAAAGTCATTCCGGAGATTTAGTTTTGTTGGTTGATTAAAATAACAAGAGCAACTTGCGTTCAGATGGCACATTTAACCATGAAAGGCATCCAAAGGCACTCCACTGAAGTGTATTCAGATAACTATGGGACTTTTGGAAAGATATATGAGTACAGGTAACCCAAAGTTGTGTCAAAGTGCTGGGTTTTAAGCAGCGACTGAAAATAATTAAAGATTTTTGCCATTCCGAATTGCCCTTGTATGGCAGCTGCTTTGCATCTTACGTCGGAGAAATGAAGGTTTCGTTATCCAAAGATTGTCTAATCCAGCAGGTAGTCATGGGGAGGCAATGACCTCTTGGTATTATCACTAAGCTATTAATCTAAGCCCATATTCTGTGAAAGTTAAATTATTAGTCACAGGTAGGCTTACATTAACACTGCAATGAAGTTACTGTGAAATTCCCTAAGTCGCTGTCTGTTTGGGTACACTGAGGGAGAATTTAGCATAGTCAATGCACCTAACTAGCATGTCTTTCAGACTGTGAGAGGGAACTGGAGCACCCAGAGGAAATCCACACAGACATGGGAAAACATGCAAACTCCACACAGACAGTGACCCAGGTCCCTGGCACAGTGAGGCAGCAGTGCTAACCACCGTGCCACTGCACCATCCTGGGGGACCTAGGTTCAAATCCCATCACGGTAATTGGTGGAATTTGAATTCAATCAGAAATACCTGGGAATAAGAATCTACTGATATCCATGAAATCATTGTTGGTTGTTGGAAATACACATCTGGTTCACAAATGCCCTTTAGAGGAGGCCATTCTCACCTGGTTTGGCCTAAAAGTGACTCCAGAGCCACAGCAACGTACTTAACTCTCAACTGCCCTCTGAAATGGCCTAGAAAGCCACTCAGTTTAAGGGTGACTACGGATAGGCAATAAATGCTGTCCGTCAGCGACACCCATGACCCACGAATGAATAAAAAACAAAGTCACTGCACTTCTTCCCTAATTGCTGGCCCACTTTGTTTCAGATATGATGCAGACTTGAAAAATATTTAAATATCTACAAGGTAATTTAAAACTCCATTGCCCATGCTGGTTTCTATGCCATAGAAAGGAGATGGTGTTCATTAATTTGTGAATCAGCAAGGCCACGTTTGGGGAGTGGGAAGGACAGATGGATACATAATCTGAACTTACCTGGCTAACCTGATTATGGAGCATCTAAAGTAAAGTTTATTTCTTCACTTCACAAGTAGGTTTACATTAAAACTGCAATGAAATTACTGTAAAATTCCCCTAGTCACCACACTCTGGTGCCTCAACTAACCAGCGCGTCTTTCAGACTGGGGGAGGAACTCGGAGCACCCGGAGGAAACCGTGCAATCATGGAAGGAGCATGCAAATTCCACACAGATAGTGACTCAAGCCAGGGATTGAACCTGGGTCCCTGGCACTGTGTGTCTTGTCCTCAGGAAGGCTGGCTTTGTTTGTCCATCCTTCATGCCCAGAGAATGTGCTCTTTAACTGCCACAGTCTATGTGAAAAAGGTGCTCACACTGTGCTGACTGACAAGAAGGTCTAAGAATGTCACCCAGTGATGGTAATGCCAATGCGAAGATGGCATCGAACTTGGTGGTGATTCTGTTCCCTGGCATGTATATGGATGAGGTAGAGTTCAAAATGTGGATCTGAATTTTTCGAATGGCAGGACCTCGCTTTTCACTGTCTGAGCAGTTGGCAAGTTACACGATCCCGCCAACTCAAAGGGCCACTCAGCCGCTTGGCACTCGATGCACACTAAGTGGCTGCAGGCAGAACTTGTGCCCCTCACTTAGGAGGAAGGTCTGATTAGCTGGCAATTCTATAGGCCCTGCAGTGAGAGCAGAGGAAGATAAGGAGGACATCAGAGTCAAAGAGCGAGGTAAGGTCAAGGGGTTCCAGCACATGTTGGATAGGGATGATGTAGGAGGGCAGGAAGGGGGTAGTCTTGGAGAAAAGGCCAGGGTTGGGGGGGAGTTCTGGCAGTTAATCAATTTTAGAAGGAGGCATCTGATGGACACCCCCCTCAACCCGTCCAACACTATTCTTTCCCTGGACACAACGCTGCTCTTTTTTCGGCTCCGCACATGCAAGTTCAATCCTCCCGCTGGCCAAAAAACTGATGGAAATGGACCATAACTGACCAAATCCACACTGAGTTTAGGTTTATTTAATACCTTTACAAAACTAAAATCTACGAATCTCAGTCTAGGAATTGTTCTTATATCCGTAATTTTTCAGGGTAACAGGTTACACCTTCTTACTTATTTACTTGTTAGTGCTATCAGTAGGCTTATATTAATACTGTACTGAGGTTATTGTGAAAATCCTTTAGTTGGCACATTCCAGCGCCTGTTCGGGAGGATTTAGCATGGCCAACGCACTCAACCAATATCCACTCCTCCACCTCTATCCCTGCACAGGCGGGGAACGGCAAAATTCCAATAATGGTAGATGCTGCATGACACACAAGAGAAAGAAACTTGCATTTATGTGGCACCTTTCATGAGTTCAGTAAAGTGTAAAAAGTTATTTTACAGCCATAAAGTACTTTTGAAATTTAATTTGATTTCTTATTGTCACATATTTGTATACAGTGAGAAGTATTGTTTCTTGTGCGCTTTACAGACAAGTGTATCATTCATAGAGAATGAAAGGAGACAGTACAGAATGTGGTGTTACAGTCATAACTAGGGTGCAGAGGAAGATCAACTTAATGCGAGGTAGGTTCATTCAAAAGTCTGATAGCAACAGGGAAGAAGCTGTTCTGGAGTTGGTTGGTATGTGACTTCAGACTTTTGTATCTTTTATCCTGATGGAAAAAGATGGAACAGAGAATGTCCGGAGTTGCTGAGGCAGCGGGAAGTATAGATGGACTCAATGGATGGGAGGCTGGTTTGAGTAATGGACTGGGCTTCGTTCGTGTCCCTTTATAGTTTCTTGCGGTCTTGGGCAGAGCAGGAACCATACCAAGCTGTGAAAGAATGCTTTTGATGGTGCATCAGTAAATAGTGGTGAGAGTCGTAGCAGGCATGCCAAATTTCTTTAGTCTTCTTAGAAAATAGAGGCACGATGGGCTTTCTTTACTATAACGTCAGCATGGAGGGACTAGAACAAGTTGTTGATGATCTGGACACCTAAAAACATGAAGCTTTCGACCATTTCTACTTCATCCTTATTGATGTAGACAGGGGCATGCCCTCCACTACACATGCTGAAGTCAATGACTATCTCCTTCATTTTGTTGACATTGAGGGAGAGATTATTGTCATTGCACCAGTTCACCAAATTCTCCATCTCTTTCCTGTACTTCATCTCAAACCCACTACAGTAATGTCATCAGCAAACCTAAAAATCGAATTGGAGGGAAATTAAGCCACATGGTCATAGATGTATAAGGTGTGTAGTAAGGGGCTGAGGACACAATGTTTTGGGGCTCCGGCAATGAGGATGATTGTGGAGGAGGCGTTGTTGCCTATCCTTACTGATTGTAATCTGTGGGTTAGGAAGTTCAGGATCTCGTTGCAGAGGGAGGAACCAAAGCTCAGGAGTTTGGAGATGAGTTTTGTGGAAATAATAGTGCTGAAGGTTGAGCTGTCAATAAATAGGAGGCTGACATAAGTGTCCTTGTTATCCAGCTTCCAGGGTTGTGTTCAGGACCTGGGAGATGGTGTCAGCTGTGGGCCTATTGCAACGGAAGGTGGTGGAGGTATGCAATCTGGGCGGCCGGAATTGATTTGTGCCATGACTAACCTTTCGAATGTAGCCACTGTGGTTATATTAGAAGGATAATAAGTGTAGCAAGTTTCCCTAAACAGCGAAGAAATAAATAACCAGATCATCTTTTAAGTGTTAGGTAAGGGATAAATATTGGCCAGATGAACTTCTTCACTCTTCTCTGAATAGAACTGTGGCCAATGAGGCCGTGGTTTAATATTTCACTCGAAAGACAGAAGCTTTGGCCTTATTTCCACTCACATGAAATCTACACAATTTGGACAGGGTTAAAATTATACGCCAGGAGTAGATTTGGAAGGACCGTGTGACTTTGATTTCATTTCATGAAGTGAGAAATTTTATGCAATATAGAAAAATGTTCAAAGAAATAAATCAGTATCTCTAAGGTTCAGGTTGGTTGAACAAGTTATGACTTAAGGCCAGTTCAGGAGTAACGATATTGATTATGTTATAGTCTGAGCACCAGCAATTCATCATGAATTATTGTGTTGTATATTTAACAGCACTGAGAGACACATACCTTGGTATTCAAAAAAGATTTAACCTGACTCCCTTCCATGAAGCTGGATTAGTTATCTATCACCACAGAGTCTCAAGAAAAGTAAAACGTAATCAATATTTTAGTCGATGCACAATTTCTTAAGATAAATAAGATGAAGTTGGTTTCTCTAGCCCAAAGAAGTACAAGGACAATACATTATGATGCAACACATTAAACTAAGACTTTATTTGACCCGTTAACAATTGTTTGCATTTGACAAGATGGCAGCTCATTCACAACTCCATTCTTAACCACAACCTGCATTAATCAGTTCCAGCTATTAAACATAGAGGAGAGCCCCGATACCTCTCCTGTTAACTCCACTACATTTATATAGCAACTTTCACATCCTCTAGACATATATCGGACTTTGCTGATGATGAATTATTACTTTTATTCAAGTGTGGTCAATTTGGCCACATTGTGTTTGCAGAAATGACGCACGAAATAAAAAAAAATCTGGAATTAAGAATCTACTGACGACCACAAAACCATTGTCAACTGGATCACTAATGTCCTTTAGGGAAGGAAATCTGCTGCTCTTTTATAAAAACAAAATACTGCGTACGCTGGAATCTGAAACAAAAGCAGAAAGTGCTGGAAAATCGTTTCTGTCAAAGGGTCATCCAGACTCGAAACATTGGCTCCATTCTCTCTCCATAATCTGCCATCCTTACTGGTCTGGCATACATGTACTGCAAATCCACAGGAATATGGTTGACTAAGTGCCTTCAAGATGGGCAATAAATGCTGGCCCAGGTGGCACATCCCACGAATGAATAAAAAATAATGACCAGTAAATTGGGTGTACCTTTTCAGTGGCCTTGCTGTTCATTTGGGCTTAAGCTCTAAGTGGCCTGATAAGTCTCCTTTGGACTTATCCTTATCCAACTGGAAGCCAGCGGACCTGTCAATCAGGCTGGTATTTGGGCAGAGAAAATAGTAGACCACGTCAGAAATGTTGGCCGCGATTCTCCCATCCTGATCCGCAATTTTTCTGCCACGTCGGGATGGGAGATGCACATTGCTGGCCTTGAACAGGGATTTACACATGTGTTCAGAACGCATGTACATCTCCCAGAACCAGAGAACAGTGGGAGTTCAGAGCACGCTGGAAATCAGCAGGAAGACAGTTAAGTCATTTGAATCTTTTTAAAATATGTTTTAAATGTATTTATCGGGAACTTGTTGGGTCTAATAACATCTCTCACCCCGCCAGGAGTGCTTCGTTGTGGTGGGGTTTAGATTAACTCCCCATCTTCAGAGAACTAGCAGGAGACCTCACTGGAATGAAGATTGGAGGGTTGGGGGGGGTGGAAATCAGGGCCCCAGGGGTGGTGGGGGGGTCAAGCGATGGAGGAATGGTGCCTCCTGGGCATGGATACCTGTGCTAGCCTGTGTCCCCGACACTGCCCAAGGGGCAAAGTGCCAATGCCAGGGGGACACCTTGGCACTGCTCATCAGACATTGGGCAGTGCCAAGGAGACAAACCCTATTGTGGGCAGGACCTTGGGGAGATTGGTGGAAGTGGAGTGGGGGGTTGTGCTGCCATTTTGCATGGGATGGAGAGAGGCTAGTAATTTGGGCAGGCTGGGGAGAATGTGTGGTTTGCTGGGCGAGGGAAGGAGGGTCGGTGGTGCTTACAAAGAAAGATCAACTTAATGAGAGGTAAGTCTATTCAAAAGACTGATGGCAGCAGGAAAGAAGCTGTTTGTGAGTTTGCTGGTACACGTCCACAGATGTTTGTGTTTTTTTCCTGATGGAAGAAGGTGAAAGAGAGAATGTCCGGAGTGTGTGGGGTTGTTAATTACGCTGACTGCTTTGCTGAGGCAGTAGGAAGTGTAGACAGAGTCAATGGATGTGATGCTGGTTTGTGTGATGGATTGGGCTACATTCACAAACCCTTGTAAATCCTTGTGGTCTTGGGCAGAGCAGGAGCCATACCAAGGTGTGATACAATCTGAAAGAATGCTTTCTATGGTGCATCTGTAACAGTTGGCGAGAGTCGTAATGGACATGCCAAATACAAAGGAACCCCTACTTTCTGCGCTTCATTAAATGGGTTTCCTGCTTTGCTGGCTGAAGAAAATTAAAATATTACCCACCCTACCACTAGCCCAATCTTTGGACAGAGTAAATTAGTCCACCTCAGTCAATAGGAGTCCTGTAAACACATGCAGGGAAATATCAGTCAAAGGCAAGATGATCTCACAAACTATTTCATCAACTCATAGATTCTCTGCAGTGCAGCAGGAGGCCATTCAGCCCATCGAGCCTGCACCGACAACAATCATCCTCAGGCCCTGTCCCCATAACCCCATATACTTATCCTACTAATGTCACTGACTTCAAAGGACAGTTTAGCATGGCCAATTCACCTAACATGGCAGATAAGTTAGTGACATTTAGGACTTTTAAGAACATAAGCACTAGTAGCAAGAGTACGCCATCTGATCTCTCCAGCCTGCTCAGCCATTCAATAAGATCACGGCTGAAGTTTTTGTGGACTCAACTTACCCACCCGCTCACCATAACCCTTGATTCTTTTGCTGTTCAAAAATTTATCTATCCTTACCTTAAAAACATTCAATGAGGGAGCCTCAACTGCTTCACTGGGCAGGGAATTCCACAGATTCATAACACGTTAGGTAAAGATGTTCTTCCTCAACTCAGTCCGAAAAATGCTACCCTTATTTTGAGACCATGTGTGTCTTGGCGCGATGAGGCAGCACTGCTAACCTGATGTTGTGAGGCAGCAGCGCTAACCTGGCGCTGTGAGGTAGCAGTGTTAACCTGGCGCTGTGAGACAGCAGTGCTAACCTGGCACTGTGAGACAGCAGTGCTAACCTAGCACTGTGAGGCAGCAGTGCTAACCTGGTTCTGTGAGGCAGAAGTGCTAACCTGGTGCTGTGAGGCAGCAGCGCTAACCTGGTGCTGTGAGACAGCAGTGCTAACCTGGTGCTGTGAGGCAGCAGCACTAACCTGGTGCTGTGAGGCAGCAGTGCTAACCTGGCGCTGTGAGGCAGCAGTGCTACCGGCGCTGGAGCACTCTGGAACACAGCTAACCTGGTGCTGTGAGACAGCAGTGCTAACCTGGTGCTGAGACAGCAGCGCTAACCTGATGCTGTAGGCAGCAGCGCTAACCTGATGCTGTGAGACAGCGTGCTAACTTGGTGCTGTGAGGCAGCAGCGCTAACCTGGTGCTGTGAGACCAGTGCTAACCTGGTGTTGTGAGACAGCAGTGCTAACCTGGTGCTGTGAGGCAGCAGTGCTAACCTGGTGCTGTGAGGCAGCAGCGCTAATCTGGCGCTGTGAGACAGCAGTGCTAACCTGGTGCTGTGAGGCAGCAGTGCTAACCTGGTGCTGTGAGACAGCAGTGCTAACCTGGTGCTGTGAGGCAGCAGCGCTAACCTGGTGCTGTGAGACAGCAGTGCTAACCTGGTGCTGTGAGGCAGCAGTGCTAACCTGGCGCTGTGAGACAGCAGTGCTAACCTGGTGCTGTGAGGCAGCAGCGCTAACCTGGTGCTGTGAGACAGCAGTGCTAACCTGGTGCTGTGAGGCAGCAGCGCTAACCTGGTGCTGTGAGACAGCAGTGCTAACCTGGCGCTGTGAGACAGCAGTGCTAACCTGGTGCTGTGAGGCAGCAGTGTTAACCTGGCGCTGTGAGGCAGCAGTACTAACCTGGTGCTGAGGCAGCAGTGCTAACCTGGTGCTTGAGACAGCAGCGCAACCTGGTGCTGTGAGCAGCATGCTAACCTGGTGCTGTGAGACAGCAGTGCTAACCTGGTGCTGTGAGACAGCAGTGCTAACCTGGTGCTGTGAGGCAGCAGCGCTAACCTGGTGCTGTGAGACAGCAGTGCTAACCTGGTGCTGTGAGACAGCAGTGCTAACCTGGTGCTGTGAGACAGCAGTGCTAACCTGGTGCTGTGAGGCAGCAGTGCTAACCTGGTGCTGTGAGACAGCAGTGCTAACCTGGTGCTGTGAGGCAGCAGCGCTAACCTGGTGCTGTGAGACAGCAGTGCTAACCTGGTGCTGTGAGACAGCAGTGCTAACCTGGTGCTGTGAGACAGCAGCGCTAACCTGGTGCTGTGAGACAGCAGTGCTAACCTGATGCTGTGAGACAGCAGTGCTAACCTGGTGCTGTGAGACAGCAGTGCTAACCTGGTGCTGAGACAGCAGCGCTAACCTGATGCTGTGAGGCAGCAGCGCTAACCTGATGCTGTGAGACAGCAGTGCTAACTTGGTGCTGTGAGGCAGCAGCGCTAACCTGGTGCTGTGAGACAGCAGTGCTAACCTGGTGCTGTGAGACAGCAGTGCTAACCTGGTGCTGTGAGGCAGCAGTGCTAACCTGGTGCTGTGAGGCAGCAGCGCTAACCTGGTGCTGTGAGACAGCAGTGCTAACCTGGTGCTGTGAGACAGCAGTGCTAACCTGGTGCTGTGAGGCAGCAGTGCTAACCTGGTGCTGTGAGGCAGCAGCGCTAACCTGGTGCTGTGAGACAGCAGTGCTAACCTGGTGCTGTGAGGCAGCAGTGCTAACCTGGCGCTGTGAGACAGCAGTGCTAACCTGGTGCTGTGAGCAGCAGCGCTAACCTGGTGCTGTGAGACAGCAGTGCTAACCTGGTGCTGTGAGGCAGCAGCGCTAACCTGGCGCTGTGAGACAGCAGTGCTAACCTGGCGCTGTGAGACAGCAGTGCTAACCTGGTGCTGTGAGGCAGCAGTGTTAACCTGGCGCTGTGAGGCAGCAGTACTAACCTGGTGCTGAGGCAGCAGTGCTAACCTGGTGCTGTGAGACAGCAGCGCTACTGGGCTGTGAGGCAGCAGTGTTAACCTGGCGCTGTGAGGCAGCAGTACTAACCTGGTGCTGAGGCAGCAGTGCTAACCTGGTGCTGTGAGGCAGCAGTGTTAACCATTCCAATGACCGAAGGAAGTCAAAGTGAAATTTACCAGATTGCTTTTTCATTATTAGTTTCTTTCACCTCCCCCTGGGAGATTACAGTGTTAGCTGTGGGGCAGGATTTGCCATTCATTTACACCGTCTTGTTACAAGCAAGGATGGAGAATTTGGTGCTCAACCAAATCTCCATTCAGTACAGCAGGGAAGGATAATCCCATCAGCATGAACAGCCGCAATATTCTTGTGCTGGTATGTATACGCTCTGATATACAAGGCATCATGACAACATTGAATAAAGTGGATGGAGCCTTTTCTCGACCATCCTTATTTGTATATTACCACACGGCTGCCATGTTTCTTGCCCTTTACTGTTCTCAAGTGACCTTATGGCAGAATAAAGAGGTGGTTTCAAAGAGGTAGTCAAAGATTCATGATTTATTTCAGAAGAAATTCGGGAAAGTTCAAGGATGGATAAGGTTAATTCCATGTGCGAAGTTAGTCTGAGCAGAATTGTGTCCAAGTTTATTTATTGGTGTCACAAATAGGCTTACATTAACACTGCATTGAAGTTACTGAGAAGATCTCTTAGTTGCCACACTCCAGCATCTGTTTGAGTACACTGAGGGAGAATTTAATACGGTCAATACACCTAACCAGCGCATCTTTCGAATTATGGGAAGAAACAGCACCCAGGGAAACTCACACTGACATGGGGAGAACGTGCAGACTTTGCACAGTCACCCAAGCCAGGAATCGAACCATGGTCCCTGGCGCTGTGAGGCAACAGTGCTAACCACTCTGTCACCTATGGTGGAAGCAAAGAAAGAAAATGGACCCTTTGTCCATTCAGAGCTATCTCATGTTGCCAAAGGATTTTTGTCCACAATAGCTGTGACCTGAGATGTACTGATCCTCGTGACCCCGGGCTTATATCAGGAGAACGGGTAGTGTAACAGCAAGATGCCATTCATTGACCTTGGAACCCATGGTTAATTGAGCTATTATTTTTATTAATTGGCGTACCCTGACAAAAGGTCATACTTCAAAGGGTTCACTAAAGCCTGTTAGTTTGAAATGAACAGTAAGAATGAAGAGGTAAAGTCACAATTAATGGTTTGCTTCTGATTAAGGTCGTCAGCCTGAGAGGCTAACTCTGGTCTCTCCAGAAGTACAGCCCGGCCTGCCAAGTGTAATCCTGCACTTCTGCTTTTCCTTTCAGATCAATGGTTGGGCGACTGGAAACCTGAGTTTTGGGAAGCCTGAGCAGAAAACTTTCAGGAAAGGGGAAAAGAGAAAATGTGTATCAACGGAAGAGAAAGAAGCACATAGGGTTTCATTACAACAGAAAAACAGCAGCAGCATCTCGACAATACTGAGGGGCAGAGCAGATCAGCTGCAAAAATAAAGACAAATATGTTTCATTTTTATTTCAGTGTATTACATTACCAAAATTGAATGATAGATCCCTGAAAGTAATTTTGAAGCATACACCTAATAAGCTAGTTCAGATGGTGTAATAAACAGTGAGGATCTAATATAGAACATAGAACATAGAACATTACAGCACAGAACAGGCCCTTCGGCCTTCGATGTTGCGCCGACCAATATAAAAAGCAATGCCCCTCCAAACTAAACCATTCCCTTCTCTTCCATATACTTATCAACTAACCTCTTAAACGCCACCAAACTTGGCGCATCTACAACTGCTGCAGGCAGGGCATTCCACTCCCGAACCACCCTTTGGGTAAAGAACCTACCTCTGATATCCGTCCTATAACTATCACCCCTTAATTTAAAGCTGTGTCCCCTCGTGCTAGCTTTCTCCATCCTAGGAAAAAGGCTATCACTGTCCACCCTATCTAAACCTCTAATCATCTTATATGTTTCGATAAGGTCCCCTCTTAGCCGCCTCCTTTCTAACGAAAACAACCTCAAATCCCTCAGCCTCTCTTCATAAGACCTGCCCTCCATACCAGGCAACATCCTGGTAAACCTCCTCTGTACCCTCTCCAATGCCTCCACATCTTTCTTATAATGTGGGGACCAGAACTGCACACAATACTCCAAGTGCGGCCGCACTAGAGTTTTGTACAGTTGCAACATGACGTTGCGGCTCCGAAATTCAATCCCTCTACCAATAAAAGCCAAGACTCCATATGCCTTCCTAACAACCTTCTCGACCTGACTGCCTACTTCCAGGGATAATATGAGTGATGTACAATTTCAGTTGGACCAGGCAATTGCAGAACAGTCAAGAAATCATTTGCTATCTGGTAATGTCTTTAAATACGCACAATTCAGCTGTTACTATGCAGCACAGCATATTTTCGCCACATCAGATGGACTTCAGGCATCCATTGGGACAACTCAAAGAATGCTGAGATGATAACGAACTGGAGGCAGTCATTTGCATCATTGTGTCGCTGCTACTTCTTCAAAAGAGTTATCCAATTAGTTTCATACCCTCACTCTCGCCCTAGTTCCACTCACCTCCATCAGAGCTGCAAATGTTTCCCTTTCAAGTTAGAAGAATGAGGGGAGATCAAATTGAGGTATGCAAGATGATAAAAGGTATGGATAAAGTAGACATGGAGCAGATACTTCCTCTTGTGGAGCAATTCTAGGACAAGAGGTTATAGTCTTCCGATAAGGGGCTGCAAATTTAAAACAGAGTTGAAGAGAAACTACTTCTCCCAAAGGATTGTGAATCTGTGGAATTCACCATCTCAAAGTGTGGTGAATGCTGGGACAGTGAGTAAATATAAGGAGGAACAAGACAGATTTTTAATTGGTAATGTTTCAATGGTTATGGGGAGAAAGCAGGAAAATGCGGATAAGGAGCCATGATCAAATGATGCAATGGACTCAATGGGCCTAACTCTGTTCCTATATCTTACAAATTTAAGCATTGGCCTGGTTTTCTATTGAATGTCGCTGCTGGATCTGCCTCGATCACTGTGAAGACAACATATTCCAGATTCAGCAATGTGCCTATGTGTAAGAACATTTCCTCGTCTCAATTCTCCTTCCTTTGTCTATCACCTGAAGCATGTATTGTCCAGTCCTTCTGCCTCTCACTGGAGATAGTTACTACTCATTTACTCCATCAAAACCTTGCACAACTTGGAATGCCTCCGTTTCAATCTCCTCCTAATCTTCTTGACCTGGAGAAGAACAGTTCCAACTTCACTGCTTTCTCTATTATAATTGAAGTCACTCATCGCAAATTACTATTTTGTCAATAGGGCAGAATCTCCTGACTTTTTGGGGGGGGGGGGTGGTGATCGAAGCATTGAAGTCTAATGATGATTTACCAATTAATTGGGGCTGGGGTGATGGGCTTGTGGCATTATCGCTAGACTATTAATCCAGAGGCTCATTAATGTTCTGAGGGCTTGGGTTCGAATCCAGCCATGACAGTTGACAGAATTTGAATTCAATAGAAAATATCTGGAATTAGAGAATCTACTGATGACCATGAAACCATTGTCGGAAAAACCCATCTGGGTCACGAAGCCCTTTAGGGAAGGAAATCTGCCGTCCTTACCTGGTCTGGCCTACATGTGGTCCAGAGCCACAGCAATGTGATTGTCTCTGAACTGCCCTCTAAGGGCAACTAGAGATGGGTAATAAATGCTGGTCAGTCAGTGATGCCTGTCTCCCACAAGTTAATTTTAAAAAATTAAAATTGTGTTGACGATGTTGTATGTCACTGGTGGAGGGGAGGAGGTAGCACATTACTTGCTCACATCATCATGAAAACAAGACTCTCATGACTATTTCTGCTCCCATTGCTGAACTCACCTAACACAATCAAGGATGGAAATAAAGCTCTTGCTCCCAGTTATAAAGTATTGGCAAGTAAAACATGAATTTATGGGGTAAAGCCGGAGGCTGATGACTGACATAAGTACAGCCTGCTATGATTGAACAAAAGCCAGGGGGATGTCTCCATTTAAGAAGATGTAAAAACATAATTTTGGGACCGGAAACTCTGAGCTGAGGTTCCTCAAGGCAAAAGTTGCACAAATATTGCCGGCAGAGTGATTGGCCCTACTACCTCAGAACGCCTGGGATTCAGGTTCAATTCTAGCCTCGGGTTGCTGTCTGTGTGGAGTTTGCATGTTCTCCCAGTGTCTGCATGGGTTTCCTCCAGGTGTTCCAGTTTCCTTCCACAGTCCAAAAATGTGTAGGTTAGATCAATTGGCCATGCTATATTTTTTCCTTAGTGTCCCTAAAGATCAACATCATACACTGGAAGGAGACATAATGAAACAAGCTGATTCTGCCAGTTTGTAAATTAAGCTTTAACTTACAAAATTACACAGGGGAAAAGTTTGACCTCCAAGATTCACTGTTAAGTTAGGTTCAGGTGCTGTGGATTTGGACCGTGTAATGGGAGCACATTCTGACAAGAGGCAGACATCCTTTAAGCGGTTCTTGGCTGTCAAGTTACAGAATATATAAAATTATAGAACTCCTACAAAGCAGGAGGAGACTATCGAGTCTGTACTGACCCTCCGAGAGAGCATTCCACTGAGGCCCTTCCCTTAGTCCTATCCTCATTACGCTGTGGATTGATCATAGAATGTATAGAAACCCTGCAGTACAGAAGGAGGCCATGTGATTATGTGGATTAAGCATGAGGCGGCACGGTGGTTAGCATTGCTGCTTCACAGCACCAGGGACCTGGTTCAATTCCAGTCTCGGGTTACAGCCCGTGTGGAGTTTGCACATTCTCCCCGTGTCTGAGTGGGTTTCTTTTAGATGTTCCAGTTTCCTCCCACAATGCAAAGATGTACGAGTTAGGTTGATTGCCCATGATAAATTAATCCTAGTGCCAGGGGATTAGCAGGGTAAATATTAGAAGTTACGGGAATAGGGCCTGGAGTGGGTTTGTAGTTGGTGCAACATCAATGGGCCAAATGGCCTTTTTCTGCACTGTAGGATTTCTATAGATTCTATGATCAATCCACAGTGTTATGAGGATAGGACCGAGGGAAGGGCCTCAGTGGAATGCTTTCTCAGGGGGTCAGTACAGACTCTATGGTCTCCTCCTGCTTTGTAGGAATTCTATAATTTTATGTATTCTGTAACTTGACAGCCAAGAACTGCTAAAGGATGTCTGCCTCTTGTCAGAATGTGCTCCCATTACACGGTCCAAATCCACAGCACCTAAACCTAACTTAACAGTGAATCTTGGAGGTGAAACTTTTCCCCTGTGTAATTTTGTAAGTTAAAGCTTAATTTACAAAATGGCAGAATCAGCTTGTTTCATTATGTCTCCTTCCAGTGTATGATGTTGATCCTTTATGAACTCCAGCAGTGTGAAGCCTCTTTAGCATGCTCTGCATGCCATAGAAATTCTGCAGACCAGATAAATTTATCCTCCTCTGCGGCCTCTCACGTTCCTGAACTGTGTGTGGAAAAGTGTCAGTTCAGAGGTGATCATCCTGTCACCTCTCTCTCTCTCTCTACCCTGAGACCTTTCTGACATTTCTCTATTTTCCCAGCACTAAGGTCAATGCTTTTTCTTCCTCAGTTCAAATTCAGTGGCTGATGCTTTCCTTGCTTCCAGTCATGTGGTTGCACTGAAATCAAAACTCATCACATCATGCCAGACTCACTTACACACAGAACCAACTCCTGATCGGAATCGCTCTTTGTTTCAATTTGTAACACTCTCACCTTTGACTCAGAGGATGGTGAATTTTTGTCCCACACCAGGGCGTGGGACAGGATTTTACAGGTGATGCAGTGTGTCCCGCTCCCAAACTGAAAATGTTGCTATGGAACTCATTTCAGTTCCATCAGGCTGTCTCGTAACCATTTAAGACTCAGAGAGTACCTTGTGACAAGCCTCCCATCCACAGTTGTGGAGCACAGTGGCACAGTTTTTAACACTATTGCCTCACAACATCAGGGTCCTGAGTTCGATTCCTAGCTTGGGTCACTGTTTGTACATAGTCTGCACATTCTCCCCATGTCTGCGTGAGTTTCATCTGGGTGCTCTGGTTTCCTCTCACAGTCTAAAAGTCGTGTTGGTTAGGTGCATTAGCCATGCTAAATTCTCCCTTAGTGTACCCACATAAGTGCCAGAATGTGGCGACTAGGAGATTTTCACAATAACTTCATTGCAGTGTTAATGTCAGCCTACTTGTGACACTAATAAAAGAAGCCACATCCTCTCATGTTGTAGAATGATTTTAAGAGAAAGCCGCATGACTTCTCAGGAAGGGAGGTGTGTCATGTGATCCAGCCTCAATGTCACTTTAGCCTGTAAGGTGAACACAGCATTCACAGCTCTGCTGCTGATTTCTTCAAGCTTTCTCTCCAAGTCTATACATACGATCATGTGCTTGCTTCAAATACATTAATCCCCAAATGTGTCACACAACCCCTTATGAGATATTGATGCTTTTCCATATCCTTATAAAATGTAACAATAGCCAATCTGATTGGCTGGCTGTTCTCTGATGTCAGCATTCTACTGGGAATTCTCGGAATGTATCCAGGCAGGAACGGGCTGACAGGCAAGGTAGTGGGTGATGAGGGGAAGGGAAGGAGGGGAGGGGGATCAATATGAGGAGGGGGGGTGGTGGGGTTCAGTAAGTGTTAGGATAGGAGGCCTGAGGTGTTTCAGTGAAGGAGTTGGAGACCAGGGTGCACAGGCTGAGGACAGGAGGGAGGAGCGGAGAGGTAACAGGAGGAGTGTCAGATCATGGGAGAGCAGCTTTGATTAGACAAACGAGAGCATGAAAGTTGCATCCCCTCCCCTTTCCCACATGAGGCACGATCAGGCCTACTTTCCAATCCTCCTGCTCATCGCTGATCTCCTTAGTCAGCCAAAACAATTGCAGTCAGGGACGAAGTGATCTTTAACTGGCCTTTACTGGGTGGCAGGGTGCCAAAGACCTTGTCTACTGCCTGTTACGTCACAGCCAGATCGGGAGGTGAGAAGGTAGATGGTGGTAAAAACACCCACAGAACTTTACAGATCCTCCTGCCTTTCAAATCTGCCCACAAAGAATCTTAAATCTCAGTCCTTAATCTCAGAATCTGGACTGACACTCTCATGAGACTACTAGCAGAAATATTGATATAATCTGACTTTTTTATAAGATGGTATGATATAGATCATCTGCAAATATGAGTGGAGAAATGTCAGATGGGGTTTAATCTGGGCAAGTGTGAGGTGCTGCACTTTGGGAGATCAAATAGTAAGGGTAAGTATACAGTTAACAGCAGGACCTTGAATAATAATAACATATTGAGGGATCTTTGGGTTCAAGTCCATAGCTCCTGGTAAAGACCACACAAATAGATAAGGTGGTAAGAAGATAGATGGCATGCTTGCCTTTATTACTGGGGCATTGAGTACAGGAGTCAAGATATCATGTTTGTATAGCTTTGTAAAACTTTGGTTAGGCTGCACTTCGAGTATTGCGTGCAATTCTGCTCGCCACATTATGGGAAGGATGTGGATGCTTTGGAAAGGGTGCAGAAGAGGTTTACCAGGATGCTATCTTGATTCAAAGCTATGAGCTATGAGGAGGCTGGATAAATGAGGATTGTTTTCTTTGGAGCAGCAGAAGTTGACGAGAGACCTGATAGACGTCTATAAAATTATGAGAGGCGCAGATAGGGTTGACAGTCAGAATCTTTCTCCCGGATTTAAAATGTCTAATAAATAATGTGAAAGGGGGAAGTTCAAAGGAGATGTGAGGGGCAAGTTTGTTTGCACAGAGGTATCTGGAACATACTGCCAGAGGTGGTGCAATAGAAGCATTTAAGGAACTTGTAGATAAGCGCATGAACATGCAAAGAATAGGGGGATAGATAGATAGATAGATAGATAGAACATTACAGCACAGAACAGGCCCTTCGGCCTTCGATGTTGTGCCGACCAAAATAAAAAGCAATGCCCCTCCAAACTAAACCATTCCCTTCTCTTCCATATACTTATCAATTAACCTCTTAAACGCCACCAAACTTGGCGCATCTACAACAGCTGCAGGCAGGGCATTCCACTCCCTAATCACTCTTTGAGTAAAGAACCTACCTCTGATATCCGTCCTATAACTCATACCCCTTAATTTAAAGCTGTGTCCCCTCGTGCTAGCAGATATGGATCAACAACAAGTAGAAGGGATTGACATAATTGGTGTCATGTTCTGCACAACATTGCCAAAGGGCCAAAGGGCTTGTTTCTATGTTGTATTGTTCCATATTGTATGTTCTATTACAAGCTCAGTAAGAAGTTTCACCACACCAGGTTAAAGTTCAACAAGTTTATTTGATAGTAAACCCACAGGCTTTCAGAACGCTTTTCCTTCATTGGGTGTGTGGAAATTTCTGATCAGAGAAGGGCATATAAAGGCACAGATAGTTTACAGAATATTGATTAGAATGTGAGTCATTACAGCTAACCTGCTATTCAAGCCTTAAAAGTGCAGATAATGTGAGTGGAGATAGCATTAAGCATTGGTTAAAGAGCTGTGTATTGTCTGCAGACAGTAAGTGAGAACCCAGGCAAGTCATGGGGGTTACAAATAGTGTGACATGAACTCAAGATCCCCGTTTAGGCCATCCTCCTGTGTGTGGAACTTGGCTATCAGTTTCTACTCAGCAACTCTGGGCTGTCGTGTGTTGTGAAGGCTGCTTACCTGATGCATGAATAGGATGCATATAGAAGGATATGGTCCCCGGAAGAGTAGCGGTTTTTAGTTCAATCAGGCAGTATGTTCAGCGCGGATTGGAGGGCTGAGGGATCTGTTCCTGTGCTGTAATTTTCTTTGATCTTTGTTCTTTGTTCAACCTCACTGCTGCAGTCTGGAAGCCACACGTAGGCCAGACTGGATAAGGACAGCAGATTTCCTTCTCCAAAGCACAAAATGAATCAAATGAGGTCTTTTTCAAATGACAATCAATGATCTGTTCTAAATTTTATTAATTGAATTTAAATTCCACCTTCTGCCATAGTGTGATTTGGACCCATGTTCACAGTGTGTTTTTCTGAGTCTTTGGGTTACTAGTCCAGAGACATTATCACAATGCTGCTATCTCCCCATAAACACATCTCCTAAACTAAGTTTTTGATTTGTAGAAACATATTTATTGTCCTTTTTGTACCAGCCCATGATTAATGCCATAATTCCTATCATTAGATGCCCAAGACTGTACTGAACATTGATCTGACCAGTGGACTGTACGGTAGCAAAATAACCTCTGGCAATGACCAGCAACTGACAATAATGTGTAGCTTTATCTTATTGCACCTGAGTATATAATTAAAGTGCTATGAATAATGAATACAGTTAGTGCACCCTGCAATAAATTCACTGCCTCTTTTTATTATTCTGTGTGTATCAACCTACATTGTGCAGTTTACAGAGTCCATCAAGAATGATTTAGCAGAATACAGAAGCCATGCCTGATCTGGGATTTCTGCACCTACTAATAATTACTATTTGCAAAGCTATATTACCATTGTTTAGCTATGTAGAATCTATTTGGACTGTACGTCGATGAAAACTTGTATTATGTTATATTAAATTCATTAGTGTCACAGGAAAAGTACTGACAGTGCTGTTAAGCTTTTCACAGGACCAGTGCAGAATGAAAATCTTAGATTAGGATCACAGAAGGAGGTCATTTGACCCATTGAGCCTGCACCAACGACAATCCCACATAGACCATATCCCGCAACCCCACGTAATTACCCTGCTAATACTCTTGACCTGATGGCACCTTAGCATGGCCAATGGATCTAATTTTAAAGTATGGGAAGAAACTGGAGCACTCGGAGAAAACCCACGCAGACATGGGGAAAACATGTCAGGATGGTAGTCTGCCTCCCTGGAGCAGGGGTCCAGGATGTATCTGAGAGGGTAGAGGGAATTTTGAAGGGAGAAGGGTCTAAGGCAAATGTAATAGTTCATGTAGGACAGAAAGATGTAGGAACAAACGCAGGGGGGACTTACGTAGGCATTTTAGGGAGTTGGGGGCTCAACTGAAAGGTAGGGCCTCCAGGGTGGCGTTCTCTGGGCTGCTTCCTGTGCCCGGGACCGATTGGGTAAAAACAAATGAGACACTACAACTAAATGCATGGATGAGGGATTGGTGTAGGGCAGAAGGCTTCATATTCATTGATCATTGAGAGGTCTTCAGGAGGGAGGGTCACCTATTCAAGAGGGATAGGGAGCAGTTGACTGGGAGGGGAACACATATTTTAGCTGGGAGGTTAGCTGGAGTGTTTCAGAAGTGTTTAAGCTAATAGGGAGGGAGGGTGGGGAGAGAGAGGGAACTGGGAGTGGGAGAGAGAGGGATGATAGGGTAACACCAGAAGGTAGAAAGGAATATCCGAGAGCTGAGGGTCTTCAGTGCATGTGTTTTAATACGAGGAGTGTGACTGGTAAAACAGATGAACTGAAGGCAATAATGTTCACGACGAGTTTAGAAGTGGTGGCGGTGACCGAGACGTGGTTGAAGGAGGGGCAAGACTGGCAATTGAATATTCCAGGGTATAAGTGTTTTAGGCGTGACAGAGTTGGTGTGAGAAGAGGCGGGGGAGTGGCTTTATTAGTTAAGGACAACATCATAGCAGTGCAGAGGGAGGGAGGTATGGATGATTTAGGAATTGAGTCTCTATGGGTGGAGTTGAGGAATAGGAAGGGAGTGGTTACTATGTTGGGTGTTTACTACAGACCGCCCAACAGCCTGCGAGCCGTGGAAGAAGGGATCGCCCAACAGCCCGCGGGCCGTGGAAGAAAGGATATGCAGGGACATTTTAGATAAGTGTAGGAAAAATAGGGTAGTAGTAGTGAGAGATTTCAATTTTCCTGGAGTAGATTGGAGAGGGCCCAGAGCTGTAGGAGTGGACGGGGAGGAATTTGTACAGTGTGTTTTGGAAGGGTCCTTGGAGCAGTATGTGGATGGCCCGACTAGAGAGGGGGCTATAATGGATTTGGTTCTGGGGAATGAGCCAGGGCAGGTGGTTGACATCGAGGTAGGAGAGCATGTGTCAAATAGTGATCACAACTCTATCTGCTTTAGGATATTAATGGAAAAGGACGAGACCGGCCCAAAAGGGAAGGTATTTAACTGGGGGAGGGCTAGATACAGCCAGATTAGGCGAGATCTTAAAGATACCGACTGGGATAAGCTTTTTGAGGGTAGGTCGACGAGGTACATGTGGGAGTCTTTCAAGGGAAAACTAAATTCTCTGCAGGAAAGATACGTGCCGGCAAGGAGGAAGGATGGGAAAGGTAGGATTAGAGAACCGTGGCTTACCAGGGAGATTGAGGACTTGATCAGGAAGAAGCGAGAGGCTTACATTAGATCTGGGCAACTGGGGACTGAGACAGCGCTGGAAGAATATAGAGAGTGTAGACGGGATCTTAAAAGGGGTGTTAGAAAGGCAAAAAGGGGCCACGAAGTGGCTCTGGCAGGTCAGATTAAGGAAAATCCTAAGGCATTTTACTCCTATGTAAGGAGCAAAAGGATGGTTAGAGGCAAGATTGGACCTCTCAGGGACAGAGGAGGGGATCTATGCTTAGAGCCTGAGGGAATGGGGGAGATCCTGAATGAATACTTTGCATCGGTATTCACGCGGGAGAGGGGCCAGATGTCTGTTGCTGATGTTGACAAAGTTGAGGATCGGTTGAGGGAAATAAAGATTACGAGGAAAGAGGTGTTCGGGTTGTTAGGCAGCTTAAAGACATATAAAGCTCCGGGGCCTGATGGCATTTACCTCAGGCTGCTAAGGGAG